>CAJVPU010000792.1:0-15423 GCA_910591775.1 Dentiscutata heterogama | reverse complement strand
ATGAATCAACAGAAGGATAATGTACAATCGACAACAATTCCAAGTTCTGCTTCATCTTTTTCAGGCTTTACTGCAAAGATGGGTGACACCTCTGGAACATTCATGGTTGAAAATTGTTATCGATATGGAATTGGAGTTGAAAAGGATGAAAAGAAAGCATTCGAATATTTTAAAAAAGCTGTAGATATGGGTCATATTGGAGGAATTTCACGTGTTGGTTATTCAAGAATTTATCAATGAGGTAATATTAATGTAATCAAGAATTTATTAATGAAGTAATATGATGATTTCTTTTTTTATTTAAAAATTATATTTAATTATAGCTGAAAACATATTGCGAGATCGGATACGAAAATCCATCATTCTTAAAATGCTATGGAATATCAAGAGATGACAGATCTAAAGATTACATTATCGCTTTGAAATATGCAAAAAAAGGCTCATTGCGTCAAAATCTTTGTTCGGTAGCACAAATGAAATGGAAAGATAAATTGAATCTGTTATATTGCATCGCTTCAGACCTTGAATCAATCCATTCTCAAGAAATGATTCATCGAGATTTACATTCTGGCAATATTTTGCAAGATCATTTACGTAATGCATACATTACGGATCTGGGACTTTTGATATCATCTAATACGAAACAGGATGGAAAAATTAATGGTGTTATGCCATATGTAGCACCTGAAGTTCTAATGGGTAAGTCGTTCACGCAGGCGGCTGATATCTACGGCTATGGAGTCATTATGTCTGAGATATCAACTGGAAGAAGTGCATTTGATGGTGAATCTTTTGATATTTATCTTTCATTAGAAATTTGTCAAGGAAGACGACCAGAAATAAGTAAAAGAACGCCTGATTGTTACATTGAATTGGTTAAGAGATGCATGGATCAGAATCAGAATAAACGGCCCACAGCAACTATTATTACTCATAAAATTGGTCATTGGCTTGACGAGATGAATCTTGATAATGATAATGAAATCAAAAGGCAATTTTTGGAAGCAGATAAAATTAAATTTAATATCGAATCATCAAAACATCCGAATCACATGTACGCCAGCAAACTCATCAACACACGAGATATAACAAGCAGATTATCAGATTTGCCTGAAATTCCTGATAATCTATAATGATAAATCAAAATTAATCAATTCATATTTTTACTAAGCACAAGTATATACTTACATAAAACATATAAGCAGAAGTTTCTAACATTTTCAAGAGACTTTACATGCGATCAGAAATGCGAAGAATTTGGAAGCGAAGATATTAAACTAATAAAAAGTTGTCATTTTACGATGTTTTACTATATTTATCTTACCAGACTTAACAATATGTCGTAATTTATTTTATAAAAAAGTTTTGAAATGTATGCGTACTCGTATCAGCGGAAATGAAAAATTAATGTTTTCCATAAATCAACGAGTTTTTTTTTTCTTTTGTACTGAATTCCTTGTAAATCCTAAAATTTAGTAATAGACACATTATACAGCAATAATGCATACTTTTTTTTGCAGTAGGAAAAAAAAAAACCTTAAATAATGTTATTTTACGGTTTAATAAAGCGGCGTCTTTGTCAGTTTTTTCCTAATAGATTTACAAGCTTGTGATCTTGAATGTTACAATACATATTTTAACCACCTTTAAGAAAAAAGCCCTAGTGTTACCAATAATCGACAGCGCAGTCACATGACTTTCCGGTCATCGAGATATTAATGTCAAAAAAATTTTTGCTTCAAAGATTCGAATTTAATAAAAGAAAAAAACAAAAAACAAAAAAATATTATATTTGAAAAGTGCTTAAATTTATTATTTAAAAATCTTTAATTATATTCTAAATTATAAATATTGCAATACGTAATAATTAAGCCTTTTAAAATAATTAAAAGATATGAACCGACTCAATGTTCGCCAAATACTTCTAAAACATGATGACCTTTTAAAATTAAAATATTGTGATGTGATAATTTATGAAACTAGTTGATATCAGAATATCTTATACAATATTGAATTTCAACCACAATATTGTGTATTTCTGTTACTATCCTTTCATGTTCGTGGCAATGTTTGTCTTCTTTCATGCTTTACCACATCTGCAACAGGTTTTTCTAATGGAATTAGCTTTTCTTCTAAATTATCAAGAAACTTTTAAATGCCTTTGACTCATTAAGAATACGTTGCGCCTATATAAGTGGCATTAATAAATATATACTAAAAAAAAAATAAAAAAATTACTTTGCTTAAAACTTGATATAATTGTGTATGCTTTTGTTCAACTATATTTTCATTTTGTAAATCCTCAGAATTTTGCGCAATCATATCTTCGGAATTGTTATTTACAGAAAATATTTCATTAACGCTAGTAATCTGATTACTAATTAAACATGCATCATTATAGTTGTCAAGATTACAAGCTGATCTTATTTCTTGCCATGGATTATTATTTGATGAGATTAAGATTAAAGGATATCGTGAATTGCGACGAACCTAAATAAATAATATTAATAGATTAAATTTTTAGTTGTACGTATTACAGTAATACATATAATAAAATTTATACATACTTTAGAAAAAAATGAATGTGGCTGTTGACCGATTGGAATTACCAAATGTTTACATAAAAAAAAACCAGTTTGTTGCAAAATAAGGACACGAACAAATCCAATATTCATGATTTGTTAGATATTGGTTAAGATTACATGATCGTAATGCTAATAAATTCCATTCTTTTTGAAATTCCTTTCGCCATGCAGTAAGTTGCCGACCATAACATAATAATTTAAATGTATCGATTTGATGGGCAATTGCCTAAATTATATAATAATTTAAAACGTATATATATGTTAAGTATATATTTTATATATAATATAAAATACAAGCCAATACATACCTTTTTTATAATAATAAAACATAAGAAGTCTAAACGAGGATGATTGAATTTGTAAAGATAGTTTCTTTTTAAAAATTTCCAGTGAGATTCATGGTACGCAAAATTCCAATTTCATCAAATGATGATCGTGCCCATAAACACCATTGCTTTGGTGAATACCATTCATTCCAAATATATATCCACACCATTATAAGGTTATTGGTATAGCAATATGTATATATTTCAGTAACACATTCGACGTATATGATATGCTTATCATTTATAAATGTTTTGTCTTCTTTGGGAATAAGCATATGCCGATTAAAATGTTTTGTTATAAGATGTTTTATATGTGCACGGGTTTCTTTATCAGCAAATTGACAATTAGATTTCAATTTAGGTTTGATTGTCTGACTTATTTCATTAAATGCAATTGGTTGCCATAAAGGATCAATTATAGAACATAGTTTGTGAGCCTCAAAAGAATTATATCTAATTACTTGTGTTTTGGAATATGATGACAGTCTTTGCTCTATTGCACGTTTGACATGCCATAAGCATAACTGTATATTTACATTATTCCAGGTAGCTCTTGCTTAATTGATTTGGGATAAATCTTTGTCTGTATAAAATATGCGTACATTTATTAATCCCCTTTCTTTTAGTGCTACAAACCATGATGTAATAATGCTAGTGATATTGCGATTTTTACCTGCTGATACAAATAAGTAAGAGATGGGAAATCCAGCACCATCAACGATGACCATAGCTCCATATAACTCATATTTGAGTTTATTTGTGTTGTACGTCGCATCAACCATAAACTCTATTAATTTATTTACTGGCAATAAATTAAAAAATGCTGTTATAAATGCAAAAGCATAATCATTAAAAAACAGAATTTCTTGCTTTTGTTCTTGAAGATATGTTTTTGTAGAAATAAGCTCATTATCAGAGGATCGATATTCCATTCGTGCAACTGTTGACCACCAATAGTATACTTGCTGAATTGTTAAAAATTCGAATCCATTTATATGTTGATCTTTTATCAACTGATAAATATCTGGTACGCTTTGTTGAACATGAGAACTAATAAAATCTTTTATTTCCTTTGTTACATTAAACTTTTCAGACCGTGGATGCAAAAAGCTGTGAAAGATATTAATAGATACAATATTATTTTTAAAATAAATTTTAATTGTAACTACACCTTTACAATCATAACGTTTAATATATGCTTCGGTACTGCGACGCTTTGAAATGTCTTCAACTTTTTTATGAAATCTACATAATTCACTCCGGGTATTGCACCAATATGTAAGTACTACAAAATCTTGTTTTTTGCTTTCATACGTTGATTGATGTACATATGTATAACCGTCACCACCACTAATCGCATTAATAACCAAACTAGCAATGCACAAGTTTCTATCTTTTTCAATAACATTAACTGGAACCTCCTCATAAATGGAATCTAAGATAATATTAAAGTTGAGTTGAACCTTTATTTGGCTTTCAAAGTCTTCATTAAGATTGTTATGCTCTAAGAGTGTATTATAAATATAGTCTGTAACATTTGCAAGATCAACTGCATTTTCCTTATTAATTATTTCATCATTCATTTCTTGCCTTTTTCGTTTTTTCGATTGTGCTGTATTATCACGACATGATTTGCAACGAGCCCGGATTTCATTTTCTCCTACAATAAATTCAGAAAATGGTTTGATACAATTGCACCTGGTGCATCTTTTTGTTTCGTTCATAGAGTTTTGGTCTTTTGCGTTTTCCATTGCAAGTTTTTATTTGTAAGATAAAAGACTATATAACGGTAAATTAGTAATCAATTGTTGTTATGTATATACATACGTATATATGTACGTACCCGACAATCATGTTCCGGAAAATCATGTGACTGCGCCATCGATTATCGGTGACGCTAAACTTTTTCTACTTTGGTTGACAACGATAACATAATGTATAGTCAGCCAGTCAATTTGCTCCAGATATAACTATTCTAAATTTTTTATTTTATTATTTAACATATCTAACTTTATACTTGACAACATTTTACCATAATGTCCAACTTTATATGTCATTATATTTAACATAGAGGTTGAAACTGATTATAATATTCAATTTTGATAGTTAATTGGGTTTATCCTAATTCGGTTTATTTTTTATATATCATGAAAAAGAGTTGCGGAGTGAAGAATTCTTACTGTCAACTGACATGGATATGTATTGCAACAATCTGATTAAATTCAGTCATGTTTAGTATTAGCCTAAATATTAATCGGTTTTCAATTAGTATTAGGTGTTGTAACCGGTTCTGACCTAAATTTAACATTTTACAATTTATCTAGTCAAATCGTTGGTTATTTAGCCTGCTCAAATTACCAAATTGTTTAGTCTATTAACTTATTAGTTATACAAATAAAGTATATAAAGTATATAAATAATGTAAATTATGAAGTTTTTTTTTATCTTTTTTTTTTATTTTTTATTTATTGTTTCGGCATTCAAATTTGTTTTTTTATTATGAAACAGAGTGACGGATAAACAGGTAAATGTTTAATTATTTATAATATTTTGAATGGGTTAAATCGAATGGTGTTCCAAGTTGGTGATAAATTTTAAGCCTATTAGTTATGGCAGTAAAAGTCACAGGCTTTGAAACCTTCTGATTTTTCAAATCAATAACGAACTAGTTGCCAACTGTTTGACTTCTCAACTAATGATTTCATTAAGTCGATCAGACTCAAACCTAAGCTAAACCCAGAATAGGAAAACAGAACTATATTATGGATTTGTCTAAGTTTTTCGCTTACTTTCTATAATAGTAAAATCAAAATACAAATCAATCATGTTTTATTTTAAATTTTTACTTTTATTAATATTATTATTATTATTATTTTGATTTTCAAATGTTTATATAATGATAATTTTGATTATTGGACTCTTTTTTTGGTCATTAAACCTGATAAAATCTGGTCAAAGTTCTCCAAGCTATAATTCTTTCATTAGATATTAGACAGCAACTGATGTGTATCTCACTAGAAAGTACTTTAAATTTAAGAAATTGCATATTATACTCACATCTAACCGATTAATTTTTTCACTAATTAAATCAACAATAAATAAAAATTCTAAACAACTGATTGGAAGACACCATTTAAATTTTGGGGTACAAACAATATTAGTGCATTTGCATAACATTATAAAATATAGTTTATTGATATTTGTGCGTTGTATTATGAGTTCTATTGTATAAATTGATGTTTAAAGCTATAGTTAATGTGCGAAATCTAAAAAGATGGATCTGTATTTGACAAGATGTCAGCACGAAACAGTCGTTTATTAACAAATAAATTAGTTCGATTAAAAATTTGTCGGTCGATGCTTGATAACTTATTCATCAATTACAATTTCTATTTGATATAGTACAATAAAATTGCTTCCAAAGTTTTTACAAAGTGTCTAAAACTATTGCCAAATAAATGGTGATTGATGGTCTTGAAGTTAGTGTAGATTATCACAGAATTCTGCATATTACATTGCCAATTATAACATCTACTTCGAGCTTAATTAAGCATTTGAATTGCCATTTAGACTTTAGAACTTTCACTATTTAAGTTTCCCAACCTACATAATTTTTTGTCACTATTATAAATCGAGCTTTCTTTATATTTTCCATTTATATTTTTTATTTTTTCATTTGTATCCTTATTCGTACTTAAAAATAATAGCATTGAACCTTTATATGTATACGGTATTATGAGTATGGCTTTTTTTCTCTCTCAGTAGTATACATCTTACTATTAGTTGATTAGTGTTGTCATCATTTTATTTTCATTGAGAATTTATTTCCTTTACCAACTAGTTACTTAAGCCTTTTTAGTATTGTTGATTTCGCTTGGCAATCGAGTCATAAAAGTTTGTCTTATTGGTTTATTTTATTCAATAATTATTATAGACTAAAATTGCCTATTTTTTTTTTTTTTTAAAAAAAAAATTATATATAAATAAATAAATTTGAGGTTTTCCGGAAGTTGTAGGTTGGAAAATTATGCAGAAACCTTAATTATTGATAATGCTAAGGAAATATGAGATTTCAATCATATATGTAAAACATATGATTGAAGTTCTATTTTCCTTTGACGTCACTCAAATTACAAATTGGCTACCATTACTGCCAAGCAATCCGAATATCTAAATTCATAATTTTTTTCCGACCTATTTTTTTATTTCAACTTGCCAGTAACTTGCCTATCCGAGTAAAACTACTCATCAAAACTTCATCCCATGATTATTTGGCCAATAAAAGATCACAATTTAGTATAACATAACACTGTCAGAAAATTCAAAACAAACATCTCTTCCATCAAAATTCGCCTATTTCTCAAAGTTTACATAGGAAATCATTCTTTGTGTACTGTATTAACAAAAAGTTTTTATTGAGAGATTTTACTATATAATTACCTAAACTCAGATTCTAGCCTAAGCCCTCACCCTAACTTAGCATAACAAAAATAAAGAAATTGGCTGTTGATTACATGGGGGTGAATTTTTATTAGCGATACTAGGGAAGATATCTGAGTAATTGCTATAATATGGTACATGTTACTGTACATTTACATCCTTATTTTGTAATACATAAATTGAATTATACTTGCTTTAATAACATATATAATTGAATTAAATTTACTTTAATAACATACAAAATTGAATTAAATTAAGATGTTTAAGTTCATGTAGGCCTAATTAAAAATTTTTCCTGGATATTATACTTTCAATATGGCATTAAATATTTGTAATGTGTATCATGAATAAAATACCGTCTAGATAAACAACACTGACATCCGTATGAAGGTTCAATGTAGATGTAATTTAATTAAATTCTCCAAATCAGCATATATATATGTATAAAAAAATTATTAATTGCTATAAATCAGATAATAACCATAAGAATTTCACAACATTAAATTCTTTTAGGGCTGGAATTCTAACGTTGGTCAATTTCGTACCAGACAAAAAAGTAAACCAGAAATAAAATGAGGTTTTCAATAACTCAAAATAGTCAAGTAAATGAAATTTTATTGCTTAAACACGGATTTGTTACACTTTATTAGAAATATATTATTAGATATTTAGATAAAAAATTTCAAATGATATATGAGAAATTACGGCATCTGGCTATAATATACATAATATAAAATGCTTTTGGATGAAATGACATCTGGATATACGAACAATTTGTTTATTTTATAGCGGTTTGCAAAAAGGTGTGACCTCTGCAGATCATAATGTCATGTAAAATCATGAGAAATCAGCCGATTCTAGTAGATTTTTCGATTCTTAGAGAATTTTAAAGATTTTGAATAACATAAACGTTAAAATTATGATATGATCAATAGGGAAATAAAATCTCAGAAATTTTTCTGCTATCATCATCACGAAATCACAGGGTCACACCTTTTTGCAAACCGCCATAATATAAACTGAGTGACATGCTATTTAAAATTTATAATAGAAGTTCGAATAAAAATTTTTACAGGGAATAGGATTGTTTATAATATTTTTGATAATTAAGACTAAGTACATAAATTCATTTTATGGTTTAATTTAAATCTAAATATGAGAATTTGGTCGAGATTTCTACTGAAATAATCTAATCGGTTTACTAATATAATCAGAGAATTTTTTCGTATCATGTAGCTTGCTAGCATACATTTCTTGTGAATGAATTTGATGAATCGGTTCTATTTTAATCTTATTAGCTTCCAAGATTTGTTTTTTAATTTCATTATCATCATCCTGATCTATTTCATCCAACCAACGAGTGATTATTTCAACAATTTCAGTTGCAGTAGGTCGTTTATTAAAATCTTTATCTATACATTTCATAGCTAATTTAATATAACATTCTGGTCCTAAACATTTAGGTCTTAATCCATCGATAATTTTTAATACAAGATCACCATTAAATGGAATTCCATCAAATGCTCGAAATCTCAGTCGCGATAACTCCAAGACTGTAGATATCCGATGCTTCAGTATACTGTTGACCCATCAAAATCTCAGGTGCTATATACGGCAGGACTCCACAATTTTTTCCTTCCGCCACTTTTTCAGAAAATCCAAGAACAATGAGTGATATATGTCTCATTCAAATTATCCATTTGAAAAATATTTCCGTTGTGTAAATCTCTGCGAACGTGTTTCTGAGAATGAATCGATTCAAGATCAAAAGCTATATAGTAAAAAATATTCAATTTATCTTTCCATCCTAATTGTGATACTTCTGCAATATTTTGTCGTAACGATCCTTTTGGCATAATCTCCATAACAATATCCATAATTATTTCTTGACACAATTATTACATAAAATTCTTATTCATTTTGTTTGAATCACGAATCACTTTAAGTGCGACAATTCTCACAATATTATTAATTAGATCGAATCGACGTGCAGAATATACAGTTGCGAATCCTCCTTTTCCTAGTTCTCGGATAATTGTGAACTCACTAAAATCAATCCAAGATAATTTAAATCCCTCATCATTTAATATTCTCTTAAGTTCAGGACTGATATTATCGGTGATTTATTAGTTTTCAAAAGGCTTCTAAATTTCAGAACCAATAATTTGCCTTCTGAATATCTCTCTTTGTACCGGTACCATTTCGATAACATTGAGCAACATTAATCATTGCTGATTTAGAACCTATATTAGAAGATTTCTCATAGTATTCAAATGCTTTATTATAATCTTGATCAACCCTTTGTCCATAGTTATAACTAAAGCCAACATTACCTATTGCGATAGCATTACCCAAATAAGCCGATCTCTTCCAATATTTGAATGCTTTCTGGTAATTTATTTCTACTCCAATACCATAATTAAAAAATTACCAATATTAATCATCGCTGTCATATAATATTCAAAAGCCTTCTTTTCGTCTTTATTAACACCAATACTATATTTATAAATGTAACCAAGATTCCCAAGTTGTTTAGAATCCGTTTTTTTTTGAGTCTTTTTTTTTAAAGAAGGAAAAATTTTTCATGACTAAATAAAATGCAACTATAATTGTCCAAAGTATAACAGATGTCATTTAATATTTAATCAAAGTGATACAAAGAGAACATCAACTTTTGACTTGCTTATTAAAATATTTATATTGGTTATCAAAAAATGCACCCAAAATTTTAAAGTTCTGTAGTTTGTCTATTTGACACCATCACTCATCTCTCAATGAATCTGTCTCATTATTTTAGGAATGAAACTCTAATGATGGTAAATTTCATATCAGAACAAGAAAGTAAGATTGAAATAAAATATGGCATTGTTCAGTAACTCAAAATAGTCAATGAAAATGAAAATTTATTGTTTAAACACAGCTTTGTTGCCCATTAGAAATACACTATTAGATGTTTAAATAAAAGATTTCAAAAAACATTCGGAACAACATTTCAACGCAAAAAAAAGATAAAATTGATTTTAAAGGAACCTTGTCCAAAGAATAAATAACCAAGATGCAAATTATGAGAGCAATACACGTCATTCTGAATAGATATAACTATATCTTGCTGTGATATCATTTTTAAAAATTTTAAAACATATACATAATAAAAAATGTCTCTGGTTGGAACGACATCTGAATATACGAATATTTTGTTTATTTTAGGGAACATTGATGTAACCAGGGCGACAATAATCCAAAATTTATATATTGAGGAAAAATCTTTATTTCTGTAATATAATAGGATAAGATATTGTAAAAATTTTTGATAACTAAGAAAATTACTATAGTTATACCTCCTAAATAAACACATTCATATCTATTAATTTAAATCTAATTTGCTCGAATTAATCGGTTTACTAATATAATCAGAAAATTTCTTCGTATCATATAATTTGCTAGTATACATTTCTTGTGAATGTAATTGTTGAATCGGTTCTAGTTTGATCTTATTAACTTCCAAATTTTGTTTTTTAATTTCATTATCATCTTCCTGATCTATTTCATCCAACCAACGAGTGATTATTTCAACAATTTCAGTTGCAGTAGGTCGTTTATTAAAATCTTTATCCATACATTTCATAGCTAATTTAACATAAAATTCTGGTCCTAAACACTTAGGTCTTAATCCGTTGATAATTTTTGATACAAGATCACCATTAAATGGAATTCCATCAAATGCTCTCTGTCCGATCGAAATTTCAGTCGCGATAACTCCAAGACTGTAGATATCTGATGCTTGAGTATACGGTTGACCCATCAAAATCTCAGGTGCTATATACGGCAGGACTCCACAAATTCTTCCTTCCGCCACTTTTTTAGAAAGTCCAAGGTCAGCGATATTTGCATTATGCAAGCTATCTCCTTGTAAAACGTTTCCGCTGTGTAAATCTCCGTGAACGAGTTTCTGAGAATGAATTGACTCAAGATCAAAAGCTATATAGTACAAAATATTCAATTTATCTTTCCATTCTAATTGTGCTACTTCTATAAGATTTTTCCGTAACGAACCTTTTGGCATAATATCCATAACAATAATATAATCACCATAATCATTTCTCGACACTCCCAAACAATTCAAGAACGAAGGTTTTTCGTAACCAATTTCACAGTAATTCTTCAATTCTTGGATAAATTCTTGTTCATTTTTGTTTAAATCACGAGTGACTTTAAGTGCAACATTTCCCCATCTATTATTAGCTTTATCGAATCGACGTGCAGAATATACAGTTGCGAATCCTCCTTTTCCCAGTTCCTGAAAATTGTGATTTCATTATAATCAATCCAAGATAGTTTAAACTTCTCATCATCTAATATTCTCTTAAGTTCAGGATTGATATGATCTGGTGATTTATTTGTTTTCAAGTTACTTCTATATTTTCTGAACCAATAATTTGCCTTCTGAATATCTCTCTTTGTACCAGTACCGTTTCGATAACATAGAGCAATATTAATCATTGCTGATTTAGAACCCATATTAGCAGATTTCTCATAGTATTCAAATGCTTTATTACAATCCTGGTCAACCCTCTTCCATAGTTATAACTAAAACCAACGTTACATATTGCTATAGCATTACCCAAATCATCCGATCTCTTCCAATATTCGAATGCTTTCTGGTAATTTATTTTTACACCTGCTCCATAATTATAACGATTACCAACATTAACCATCGCATCCGAATCTCCTAACTCAGCTGCTTTCATATAATATTCAAAGGCCTTCTTTTCGTCTTTTTTAACACCAATACCATTTTGATAATTGTAACCAAGTTCATAAAGTTGATTGGAATCCATTTTATTTAAAGAAAGAAAAATGATTCATGCGTTAATATAATACAAACTTTAATTGTCCAGAGCGTAGCGGAGGACATTTAATGTTTAGTTAAGGTGATACAAAAGCTACTCCAATAGTTACATTTTTGATTAGCTCATTAGTTGGCATACATAGTTTATCAAAAACGTAATTTTGAAAAATTTGCACAAGTCGCATGCGTATTTGTATTTTAGTGTAACAATACGAAAATATTACTAGGCATGGTTGGTTGGCTAGCATTACTTGATGCCAGCCCAGAGCCGATGTATTCCAATCCTGAAATTTGAATTATTTCAAGACAGATCCCCAAAGTTGGATGTATAACTACTGCTGCATCTAGTGACCTGAAATAAGACAGCCTCGAAAAGTCATTTGGCTGATGAGGATTACAAATGTTGGACGCTGCATCACCTGCATGCCCGTACTTCGGGTCCGCAATCTGAATTTTGGTGATCGCCCTGTAAAAACTCTATATCATAATATTTTCACTAAAATTACGTATTTATAAAGGCAGAAAAATCATCATTTAAGAAAAATAAAAAAGCTACCACGTAATACTGCTACAAGTACTAACAGAATTGCTTCGTAAATAAATATTACTAATGTACTGTATTTTACATAAGGCTACTAAAAGTCTCAAATTAAATATGTTTAGCATTAGTATATATAAAAATAGTTTCATTTCAAACACAAAATTTTTTTTAACCATCATAAACATCATAATATTCAGCCTCACAAGCGTCTTTCATGATACAATGTGAAGAAATATCAGAAATATCTAAAGAATAAAATATTATTTGGAAATTTTTGAACTATAAATTCTTATTTAATAACTTAAAGGTTTATGCTTCTTACTACTAAATTATTACGACGTATGAGTGAAATCAAAATTCAGGAAAGACAAGTGCATCAATCCTACATAAAAATAATCCTAAGTAATAGATGATTAAATATCGTAATTGTTTCGAGAAGGTTAGGAAAAAATGATAACTTTTTAATTCTCTTACTCCTTTATTAGTAACGCGTGTATATCTACCATCATGATATTTTAATTTTCTATTGGCAAACGTAGATTTACCGACTGTAGTATTCTTGATGCAAATTTTATTTAAATTAAGGGCGTAGGCTCACGTAGATCTAATTAAATAATTTGTCTGGATATTAATAGCATTTCATATCAGATATGACATCAATTATTTGTATTAATATGTATTATGAATAAAATATCGGCTAGATAAACAAAACTGACATCCATAACGAAGGTTTGATGTATTCTCCAAATCTGACATTAGATAATGACTATATAAATTTCACAACATTAATTCTTTTAGGGCTGAAATTATAATGATGGTAAATTTCATATTAATGCAAGAAAGTAAGATTGAAATAAAGTATGTCACTAACTTAAAATAGTCAATGAACATGAATATTTATTGTTTAAACACAGTTTCGTTACTCATTATTAAAATACACTACTAGATGTTTAATAAAGGATTTTGAGGCAATACTTCAATGTAAAACGAAAAAATAAATTCATTTTAAAGGAACTTTATCCAAAGAATAAATCAGCAAGATGTAAATGATAAGAGTAATACACGTCACTATGGTCATTCTGATTATAATGACATCTGGATAACGATATCTTGCTGTAACACACATACATAGTAAAAAATGCCTCTGGTTGGAACGACATCTGGATATATACTGTAACTAGATTGACGTGAAATTTAAAATTTACAATATGAGTGCACACAAAACATAATTGAAAGCCAGCATGTGGGTTTTCCCTTGACGGCACTCATATAATAGAAAGTATTCAATAGGATTAGATATAAAAATTTTTGATAACTAAGAAAAGATTACTATTGCTGTACCTTCCTAAGTACATATTACATAACCATATTTATATAAATCTAAATTTGAGAATTTGATCGAGATCTCTACTGAACTAAACGGTTTACTAAATATAATCAGAGAATTTTGTCGTATCATATAGCTTGCTAATATACATTTCTTGTGAGTGTATCTGTTGAATCGGTTCTATTTTAATCTTATTAGCTTCCAAAATTTGTTTTTTAATTTCATTATCATCATCCTGATCTATTTCGTCCAACCAACGAGTTATTATTTCAACAATTTCAGTCGCAGTAGGTCGTTTATCAAAATCTTTATCCATACATTTCATAGCTAATTTAATATAACATTCTGGTCCTAAACACTTAGGTCTTAATCCGTCGATAATTTTTGATACAAGATCACCATGAAATGGAATTCCATCAAATGCTCTTTGTCCAGTCGAAATCTCAGTCGCGATAACTCCAAGACTGTAAATATCCGATGCTTCAGTATATTGTTGACCCATCAAAATCTCTGGTGCTATATACGGCAGGACTCCACAAAATTTTCCTTCCGCCACTTTTTTAGAAAGTCCAAGATCAGTGATATATATCTCATTTAAATTATGCATTTGCAAAATATTTCCGCTGTGTAAATCTCTGTGAACAAGTTTCTGAGAATGAATCGACTCAAGATCAAAAGCTATATAGTGCAAAATATTCAATTTATCTTTCCATTCTAGTTGTGATACTTCTACAAGATTTTTCCGTAACGAACCTTTTGGCTTAATATCCATAACAATAATATAATCACCATAATCATTTCTCGACACTCCTAAACAATTTAAGAACGAAGGATTTTCGTAACCAATTTCACAGTAATTCTTCAATTCTTGGATAAATTCTTGTTCATTTTTGTTTGAATCACGAATTACTTTAAGTGCGACGTCTCTTCCAATATTATTAATTATATCGATTCGACGTGCAGAATATACAGTTGCGAATCCTCCTTTTCCTAGCTCTCGAATAATTGTGAACTCACTAAAATCAATCCAAGATAATTTAAATCTCTCATCATTTAATATTCTCTTAAGCTCAGGATTGATATTATCAGGTGATTTATTAGTTTTCAAAAGGCTTCTATATTTTTCGAACCAATAATTTGCTTTTTGAATATTTCTCTTTGTGCCGGTACCGTTTCGATAACATTGAGCAACATTAATCATTGCTGATTTGGAACCCATATTAGCAGATTTCTCATAGTATTCAAATGCTTTATTATAATCTTGATCAACCCCTTGTCCATGGTTATAACTAAAGCCAACATTACCTATTGCGATAGCATTACCCAAATTAGCCGATCTCTTCCAATATTCAAAT
>CAJVPU010000791.1:0-15429 GCA_910591775.1 Dentiscutata heterogama | reverse complement strand
AGTTTATGTAGCTGAGTGATGTCATATATGAAATAAACAATTGGTACTTATGTACTTTTATACGTAACTGTACCTTTGTATGCAGATATAGCTGATGTTTATCAACTATTAAAATCTATCCGTATAACATAGCCGAAGATTTTCGTGTAAGGCAAACTATTTGTCACGTTGGTTTCTTATATATTTTTTATTGTTATTCCTTATAGCATTTGAACAAGTAAAAAGTGGTTGATAAGTGGGTTATTCATTATCCCGAAAACCGAGATATTGCTATTCTACTTTAGGAAATGAAAAATTATCACTATAACGATAACACTTTATTCTCTAATATCTTTTTTTTAATTCGTTATAGTACGAATTTTAAATAATAAAGTGTCAATCAAAAATAACGTGTACTGCTCAAGTTTTTGACAAAATTAGTAAAGTATCAATTACATAACGATAAGTATGTACGTTCGTACGTATGTTTAGTCACAAAGTCTGTTTACGTACTTGCCTGATTGGAACGAATTTTACTAATTTTTACTATATAGTTACTTTTACTAGTTATAAATATCGATATACACCAATTGGACATATCAATGATTGCAAAAAAATAATTAAAATCGTCAATGAGATTTAATTTGTATAAAATTGCAAAACAGCAAAAAAAAAAAAAACTAGAATACAAAGATAACTAATCGCTATTTGATTTTCTTTATTGAATGCTTTTATCATTTTATTTTAAACACTTATTAAATTCAAAATTCATTCGATAAACTTTTATACTTTTAATAAAATTATTTAAAACATAAATGATATCGATAATACAATTTATTTTAAGAGTAGATAATAATAATATGATATCTAATAAAAAATTTGAAATATTTGAAATATATAAAATTGTTAACAAAAAAAATCAATTTATCATACCAAGATACTCAAATATAACCTCATATATATTATTCGGGATCTTGTTCTAATCCGTTCAATATTTCTTGTACATTGATAAGCTTACTAACACGTATATTATTTGGAAGCTTTGGTGATTCAATGATAGGTTTAACTTTATCAGCTCCTAAAAATTGTTTTCTTATTTTATTTTCATCATCAAAAAGTCCCATTTCTTCAATCCATTCAGTAACAACTGCATTAACATATCGGCTAGTAGGTCGTTTTCTCGGGTCTAATTTCATACATCGCTTGACTAATTTAATATAACGATCAGGAGTACCAGGTGTAAATTCCGGTTGTAACTTTCCTTGACAAACTTTTACCGCAAATTTGGTATTAAAAACATAACCATCGAAAGCCATTCTTCCAGATGATATTTCCATCATAATAATACCTAAAGAGTAAATATCTGCTGCTTGAGTATACGGTTTTCCTTGTAAAACTTCTGGTGCCATGTACGGTAAAATTCCGCACACTTCATTTGTATTAGAGAGTCCTAAATCTGTAATATAGGCATTATCCAATTCGTCTTGCAAAATGTTTCCACTATGAAGATCTCGATGTACTATTCTTGTGAATGAATTGCTTCAAGATCTGATGTTATACAACTTAATAAATTTAATTTATCTTCCCATTTCATTTGCGACACTTCGCGAAGATTATTACGTAAAGATCCTTTTTCTGCATATTTCAAAATAAGAATGTAATTCCCTGAATCATCATCTCTTGATAGTCCGTAGCATTTCAAGAACGATGGATTTTTTTATCCGATTTCGCAGAATGCTCTCAACTTTAAGAAAAACTTATTAGTCATAAATATAAGTACAAAACAAAACTCAATAAATTTACCTCGTCAAAAAAATCTTGCTCATGAATTTTTTTAATTGCGAACGATTGTTTATTATAAGTATCCTTATAATTAATTAGACATTTAGCATGATAAACAGTTGCAAATCCTCCCTTCCCAATCTCTTTAATATCTTCAAACTTGTTATACGGAATCCATAATAGTTGATACCTTTCGTCATCCAATATTTTTTTCACGCTATCATCAATATTAGAATATGAAAACTTCTCTATTTCTGTTTACAGTATTTTAAATTAATAAATATAAAAGATTGGCGACTAAACCAAAATCGAAAATAAAGTAAATAAATACCTTGAAATTTGTTTTTTTCTCTAATAATAAATAAATATTTAGTATTCTATATAAATTTTTTTTTTTTAAAAAAAAACAAAGGACTTACACTCGAAACCAGTACTCGGCCTCTTTTAAATCCTTTTTTGTCCCAATACCATTTCGATAACAATATCCAACATTACATATTCCCTCAACATGACCTAGATTAGAGATTTCATATACAATTCAAAGGCTTTTTTTAAATCCTTTTTAACACCAATTCCATTCTGATAACATTCTCCAAGGTTTAAAATCGCACTGATACTCCCCTTTTCAGCCGCTTTTTGATAATAAAAAAATGCCATATTTTCGTCTTTTTTAATCCCTTCTCCCAATCGATAAAGTTCTCCAACATTATTCATCCCATTCATATGTCCCATGTCAGCAGATTTCTTAAAATAAATGAATGCCTTAGAATCATCTTTTTCAACTCCTAATCCTTTATGATAACAGATACCAAGCATAAATGTTCCAGCAGCGTTCCCCATCTCTGCAGATTTTTGATAATAAATGAATGCCTTATGTTCATCCTTTTCAACCCCTATCCCATGTTTGTAATTGTACCCAAGAGTATAAGGATCTAAATTAGTTTATTTTTCATGAGAATCCGTATTATTATAATTCATTTCTACTTTTAAAATATGGGAAAAAAAAACGAAGACCTGAATTCTCCATTTAAATAATTTAACTACAGAACAAGTGCATTACTATTTACAGAGTTTGCATCACTATCGAGTGGTACAACTTTTTATAGGTAACGTCAAGCGAAATTTCAGCCCCAAAACTTTAATTTTAATTAAATATCAAAATTCGAAAGTTGAATTTACGTTTTTCAATTTCTTCGTTGTTTTATAAATTTACGAATCAAGAGTTGAGAGTTTATGTGTTGGAATTCGCTTTGTGTAAAAAATATAGAAATGATAATTTGCATATAGATTTGCCTGCAAAGCGTTGTGAGCGATAATACTCTATATGTCATTATACCAGGAATGTAATGATTTGCAACCGTGGAAGAGACTTGGCTGACATGAGATTAAATTACAAGCATAGGTTATGCGAGATGAATGGATTTAAAGATAACGAGTTATTAAAGAATGTATTTAGTTGGCAGGTAAGGTCAGAATACGATATTTTTTATGCACCGAATCAAACACTCTGTTCTTCGAACTTTATTAGTCTAGCCATCATATTTATATATTTCAAATGATCGTGGTCTGAAACCAAAATTTGTGATCTCGAACCAAGATCCATGATTTCAAACAAAGACCTATGATTCCAATCTGTGGTTCTAACCCATGCACAGCCATTCCATAACAATAGTGCTAACAAATATAGTAAGGAGTTGCTACAGTGATACAATATAGAACTATAAACAAAGAAAATTTGGGACACTTCAAGAACACGGAACCCAGTGATCATCACATCACATGGAAGCGTGAAATGACGTCATTTATTTACCAGCACTAAACAAATTAGCCTAAACTAACATATCACCTGACCCTAACACTAACCCTAACGTAGGCCGAACACTTAATCATGTGATGTGATGATCACGAATATATCACTGGGTTCCGTGTTCTTGAAACTACCCGGTTCGTGTATATAGACAATTAATCGACATAAAATAAGTACTAAATGAGGTTCCGCTTATTACGTAATTTCTATTTATTAGAAAGCGCCTTAGGTGATCATGTTTACATATAAAACATATAGAAGTGATAGAATATTCCCTCTTAAGATTGCGTAATTAACGGTAGGTGTTTGTAGTCGATTTTTATCGACTTATTTGTATGTTAGATTATATTAAAGTAACCTAAAGTAACCAATCAGATTCGCTACATTGCCTTTCTTTGTACATAGTACTACTGTAAGCATAGAAGCTGAAATTTCCGAAAAGAAAATCAATGAACATAAAATACTAGCAAGGTCGAGACAAAAATTTGATGAACCTCCGATAAAGTCCGAAGGTAAAAATTCTTAATCGATTTTGACTTAGCCGAATTTTAAATATCGACTTAGTCAAGTCGATAAATAAGGATCGGCTACAAACATTAATAAACGGCACTGCCCTAGTCAAAAGACAAAAATAAGAACAAAATAAATTAGTATCACTTCGATTATCA
Source organism: Dentiscutata heterogama (assembly GCA_910591775.1). NCBI lineage: Eukaryota > Fungi > Glomeromycota > Glomeromycetes > Diversisporales > Gigasporaceae > Dentiscutata > Dentiscutata heterogama. The sequence continues at coordinate 11,193 of CAJVPU010000791.1, read as the reverse complement.
TCACACCAGCGATTAAATGCGATGGAAAATTTTAAATAGGGTGGATATCGATTACCAGCTGCAGAGGTGATTATCATCGATTAGAAAATTCGACAATAATCGATATTGGTAGCACAATTGATTAAAAAATAATCGATTTTAATTTAGGTTTGATATCAATTGCGATTCTAATCGATTTAATTAGCAGCTTTGTTGTCAATCTATTCTAATCTGCATCGCTGGCTATCGGCAGGGGTGCTGCTTATCGATTGACATTTCTTTTGTCAATCGATTGCCAACTGATTTAAAATTTTCCCTTATGCATCAGGAAATTTTAAATAGGGTGAATATCGATTAACAGCTGCAGAGGCGATTAGGAAAATCGACAATAATCGATATTGGTAGCTAATCGATGCATAATCGATTAAAAAATAATCGATTTTAATTTAGTTTTGATATAAATCGATTTCAATCAAAGCGATTCTAATCGATTTTATCATCTGTATTCAGAAAAGGTTGATACAATTCAATTCACACATCTAAACAATCATTACACCGTATATAGCAAATTTGATCAAAGTTGAAGATCTAATTAGTGTTAGTTTAAAGCATATCGATATCTGCCAATCTGCGATCTAATAATAAATAAAGAACCAATCAGAGGTCAAATTGTCGATCATTTGGAATAAAATAATTTAAAACAATTATTATAAAACGCACCTATGGTGTTTTAGCACCATATATAATTGTATTTAATAAAATTTAGGGTTAGGGTTCGGGTATTAAGATTTATTTTTTTTTTATATATATAATATAATATAAAGCTAATATAAGGCCCGATCACAGTTTTCGTGAGGTTTTTGGGGTCCTGAACATTTTGTCATAGTAAATAAACTTGATCCGGTAAACCGTTTTTATACTAAATAATATTAAAACGTTTGAGAACACCATTAATTTTGCAAATTTATGCTTAAAAAAAAATATTATTAAATATTATATCAGCTGATTTGCATTGTCTAATAAATAAAAGAACCCACCAGTTGTAATTCCTGCCAAAATTGCCGATCAATTTGCCATATTTTAAATCACTTTTACTAAAACGCACCTATGGCGTTTTACCACCTAGGTCCCTATTTCTCAAAAACGTACTAAGTAAACAGGATCGGGTACTCTAAGTAAATGAATAAAATGTTTGATATAAAATTACGATTATTTAACGCATGGAAAGAAAAAAAAATTTTAATTAGTATAAAGTTGTTTAGTCGATCAAGTACATTTATCAATTCAGTAACTGAGATAGAGACTTAGATGTCCTTTTTTTTTCAATGTTACGGATCTTCAAGATCATTACCACACCAGTCATTATTACATTATTAATTATGATAAAAACTTTGCCGTGAATGACCATTCCATCTGTTCTTTTAAATTAAATATAGACTAATAATTAGTAATAAAAGATTTCATTCGTTTATTGTATTGCTTGAATATAAACACAATCACAATATGATCACATTAAGGAGGATGCGTAAGAACGTTTCAACTTCTAGACCTAATTAAATTTAGTTGTGCCATTAGCTAATTTATTTAAATACTACTTGAGAATACCCATAACTTTTCCATTACTGCGATCTTACTTTCATTAAAATCTACTTGCGCTCTTAATTAATTCAGTTCTATACTTTTATTTTCCACCGTAAGCTGAATAAGCGACTTTTTATATTCAAAAATTCTTTTCAGAAAAATTCATTATGAAACTACGTGTATACATTATTCTATTAATCATCATAATCATCAACTATTCAACGAATTCAGCAGCCTTTGCCGTTCATAAAAGATTAGATAAACATGAAATGAAAATTGATTCCCGTAAGAAATTATATTTATCAATTTTGACTATTTATAATGGCCTCTAATTTTTTTTCATTTTTTCTAATCAGGCTCAAATAGAATATGTATTCCTCCAAAATGCCATAAGAACCATATTCCTTGACAATAACTGTCATATATGCTGACTTTGTTAATTTTACGTAAAAAATGTTTCGTCTAACAAATCTAATAGTATCAAACATTGTTCTTAGTTTTAGAATCTAATTATCTTGCAAGGATAGCAATTAGTAAAATATCATAAACCAAATATGTATTCATAATTTATAAATCTTTTTAGATGTGATTTATTAATATAGTGAAACTTCAATAAATGCACGCTCTTGGGACTGAACTTTAATAACATGCTTTTTGAAAACAAAAAATGCATTTATAGAGGTCATGCATATATGGACAGAGGTTGAGCATGCATGCAGAGAGGATGTCAATAAAGAGTGTATTTATAAAGGTTTCACTGTACGTACGTACTTGAGAAGATTACTAAATTTATACAGAATACAGCTGACATAAAAGGATTCTTCAAAATATTAAATTAATTTACAGTTTGCACCAAGTTTAAACCAATCACTATATCAGTGATTAATAATTTTTTGTCATTTTTCAACTTATGTCGCTTTAAAATTGATATGTGTTAATTGTAAAATTAAAAATAATGTACAGTAAGTTTTGGTGAAATAATTAAAAATTTATTAAATGTATAAAATTTTATGTCAAATGAAAATTTGCAAAAAAAAAAAAATTCGTAAAAAAAAAAAGAAAAAATTAGAACATATCACACATTTTCCTGATAATAGCGAATTATTTCTTTGATAAGAACGAGTATAATAAGTGTTGAGGTTATTTTTTGTACAATGATAGCAATTAAAGTCGATTTTTTTGAGCCCATTATATAGTTGCTTTATAGTTAATTGCAAGTAGCATTAAAGTTGCAAATGCACATGTTTCTGTAATGTATGTTCAATAATGTGTGGATATGTTTTACCTGACCAGTGTAAAAATAATTTTTTTTTATTAATTTCTCCAAATGTAAAGTAGTGTTAGGATCCGAATAGTCATCCGCGCTCAAAAACAGCTATCCGGATAGAATATCCGTATCCATCCGAATATCCGTTGACAATATCAACCAATGTTTTAGGTTACGTTAGGTCGAAAGAGGCGTGTTAGATTTGGCGAATGGTTACGTGACCTAAATCGAATACAACTTAGTAGTTTATGGGTATTGATAATCGGGAATATTTATGATAATATCGACTTAGTAGTCGTTCAAGTTTATTATGTGTAAAGTTTATGTAATATTTAGGGACAGATTTATGTCTTATTTGGGATACTTGTAGAATTGTATGTGTATTAATAAAAGCAAAGTCGAGAGTTGTTCTTCCCAAGGGTCAAAAGGGCCTTTATTTATAATTACTCTTCAATCTATTTTTATGTACAAAATACGCCTTATACCTAGAAATGCTCTTATTGCTGTTATTAAGATTTGCCGTATTCACTCTTTTTGCCTCACGAACCTAGCATGACCACCAAAATCAGCTACGCAATCGCTGTTTAAAATCATCTTCCGAAAATTAATGATGCAGTTGTATATTAGTCATTTATGACGATATCCATTTATAATATAGTACTGTTACAAAGATTGTTTAGAAATTTCTTTCTTACCATATTTCGTAAAAATTTAACTAATGAAAGCCGATTGTTCAATCGAATCCAAAAAATTGTTCATTTTGTCGAAGAATAAAACAAATTAAGAAACTTCAAGAGCAGAATATGGATACTTGTGAAATGCAAGAGAATGCTATAGAGCCCGAAGATCTTGAAGATGTAGTTTATAATAAACTTATGGATAATACTGACGACGAGGATGTACGAATGGATATAAATCCTTCATTATTATCGCATCGACAAATTAGGAAATAATATTGATAAATCACATACAAACTTAATAGCAACTGGGTTCTATGAGAAAGGTGACAGATGTTTATCTTAAATATTATCAAAAGTACAACATTCACTTATTGGTGCATCTACGTCAAGAGCTAGAAAAAAAACAACAACAAAAGTTTTAGATAGTTCTAAGCAACGCAGCACAGAGTCACGATTGGACTATTATAATTGTAGAGGTGCTATTCTTGTTAGAGTCGATTTATAAAATAAATTAGCATCAATAACATTCTTTAGAAAGGTTTGATAGATTTATTTATATTGTATTTTAAAAATGTATATTTATTAATAACTTTAACTAAAATTCAGCAAAATTCAAAATTGAAGAAGTTGAAAAAACGATATGGGAGAATGTTCGTATGTCATCTGACACGCAAAGTTTCTTTAGTGATAATTAATTCAACTGTTTTTGACAACGATAATATTGAAGAAGATGACGAATCAAATGATGATGATGAAACAGAATTGAAAATTATTGATCAGCATAAAAAACTTTTCATGAGGTATAGCTTATTTATTATTTTATCAAATCAATTATATGTATATAACATAATAAAAGTAATATTACTCTAATACGTATAGACGCTTGATCTCCTTAAAAATTCTTATAACCTTCCACAGCAAAGAGAATGGTTGAAAAATATTGAATCAAGTTTCAAAAGATGGCAGACGACATAAAAAATCTGAACCAAGCAAAGAAACCTGGAATAAATGAAACAAGAATACTTTTTATTGGTAATAAAATTTAAATTTTATAAATATTTATGTTATAGTATATAAAGAAAGCTCAGGATAATTTAGAACGAACATTGGCATTTTCTTTTATGCAATAAAAATCTTATAATTAAAATTTTAAAATTTATCATTATAATATCTTGTGCAATATAACTTTTATAATAAAGTTTTTATAATAAAAATTATAAAATTTATCGTTATAATATCTTAATAAAAGTTTTGATCGTTATATTAATATAATATAATATGATAAAATGTATTGGGTTACAAGATCTCAGATTTTAACAGCGATTACGTAACTGATTTTTGTGGTCATGCTAGGGGTTTTTTTGCCTTATTGTCGGCATCCTAAAAATCCTCCGATTATCCCAAACCTCCTGAATTCTCAGTATTCCCGAAATTCAGAGAATTCCTGGGCCCGTAAAATTTTAGATATAAAATTTTCACAAAAAATCTAAAATTTCAAATTTTCTAAAATTTTTAAATTATAGGGAATTTATATCCAAAATTATCAATTTTAACTAAATTTTCTAAAAATTTCCTTATATACTATAGTTTGTGATACATAGGATTGGAATGCTTCAGAGGTGGAGTATTTCGGAATTCGCAATTCTTGCCTGCATCAGCAGTAAACTACTATAATGTGGGCCGCAGTAGATTCAAAAGATATTTGATTTGCTTATCCCTAACGTATTTTATTTTTAATAAAATTTATACAAACTTAACTTATTTAACTTCTAAGACATACAGTATATGACTAGACTGTATTCTATATTGATGCCGTGATCTAGAGACAAAAATTTACAGTATGTGACTTAGTATTATTGATTCTACTTTTATATTTAATAATATTCTTCAAAACAATCTGCAAAATTTAAATACCGAAATATTAAGTATTTTAACAAACCAAAAAATGAACGTTTAAATTTTTCAAATTTTACATTAAAATTTATCCAAAATTTATTAATTTAAATCAAAAGTTATCTAAAATTTATTAAATTTAAACCAAATTTGTTGTTGTTATCAGAAAAATTTTGAGTTTTTAAACCTAAAATTTTACGGGTCCCTGTTCCCCGTCACGCGGGCACGTGCCTGCGATCAGGTCACGTTCCCGGTTTCACACCGTGTTCAAAAATGGCCATTCGGATATCCGGATAATAGCCAATTAGAATGCGCTGATCAATAATTTTATTCTTATTACCGTTACAGTAAATTAAAAAGTCTCATCCGGATAATATCCGGATAACCATATGGAATATTTTTTGTTATCTGAATTCACCATCCATGAGCAAAATTTGACATCCGAATATCCGTACCATCCACGGATATCTGGATGTTTAACCAAACAGATCCCAACACTAATGTAAAGTAACGTACGCTATTTTTAATTTTACGACATGCATCAATTTTGAAGCGACATAATTGAAAAATAACAAAGACATTATTACATCACTGATATATATAGTGATTAATTTAACTTGGTGCAATTTCTAGTTAGAAAGCAAATTTGTTACTGTAAGTTAATTTAATATTTTGAAGAATCCATTTATTATTTTATGTCAGCTGACTATATAAATTTAGTAATCTTCTCAAGTATTAATAGTTACATCTAAAAAGAATTATAAATTGTGAATACATATCTAGCTTATGATATTTTACTAATTGTTATCCTTGCATGATAATTAGATTATGCTAAAACTAAGAACAGTGGTTGATACTATTAAATTTGTCAGACGAAACAATTTTTCCGTAAAATTGAAAAAATCAGCATATATAGCAGCTAATGAAAGCCAAACTAATTTAGCTCAGAGATTTACATTTTTTATGAAAACAGTATCTATTTGAAAACACTTAGAAAAAAAATTAGAATATCTTCGAGTCCACTATAAATTATCAGAATATGTGAAATTTAATTTCTTACTGGGTCCTAAACGAGTATGATTATTTGATCTTTTAAGGGCGGCAAAGGTCGTTGAATAGTTGTTGATTATGATTATTAATAGAATAATGTATACACGCAGTTCCATAATGAATTTTTCTGAAAAGAATTTTTGAATTTAAAAGGTTCGACTTATTCAGCTTACGGTGGAAAGATTAATTAAAATAAAAATATAGAATTAAATTAATTAAGAGGGCAAGTCGATTTTAATGAAAGTAATATCGTAGTAATGGAAAAGCCATGGATATCTCAAGTAGTATATAAATGAATTAGCGAGTACACAATTAAATTTAATTAGTTCTAGAATAATATAGTTGAAACGTTCTTACACATCCCCCTCAATGTGATCATATAGTGATTGTGATTATATTTAAGCATTACAATGAACGAATGAAATCTTTTATTACTAATTATTAGTCTATATTAATTTAAAAAAGAACAAATGGAATGAGTATGCTTAGTGTCATTGAAATGAAGGCCAAATGTAGTATGCTTCTTGCCTTTTTTCATTTACAGCAAAGGTTTTTATCATAAGTATAAGGTAATAAATAGTAACGATCTTGAAGATCCATAACGTTGGAAAAAAAGGATATCAGAGCGCATTAAACTATCGTACTTCTATGTCAAACATTTTAATAGTAAACAAACTTGATCCGTTATATAAGTAATAGATATTTCACGGCTGTTGTGAATATGATGGATTAGCACGGCTCCGTCGTGCTAATCCTTTGTGTTCATGACACACCGTAAAATATCCTTTATATCCCATGGTCCCTATGCCTGTGGTATTTCTGATTAAAATTTTTACTGATTACGTAATGAGCGTGGAAAATTTTTTATTCACGGCATTACGTAATCAAAAAATATCATCAGAAATGTTCACGGGAGAACATTAGGGCCATGGGATATATAAAGATAATTCCGGTCAAAATTGTATAAATTTGGTCAATATCAAATGAAAGCCACTGATTGGTGCTATATTTATAAAGTTTGTGCGATCTCTGCGGATCAGTAAAATAACGAGAAATCGGCCTATTCTAGTAGATTTTTCGATTCTTAGAGAAATTTAAAGATTCCAAATAAATTATAGACGTTATTGATCGGAAATTATGATTAATAGGGAATTAAAATCTCGGAAATTTTCCGTTATCATTACGAAATCACAGGGTCACACCTTTTTGCAAACTGCCATAATATTAGATCGCAAACTAGCCGAAATAGAAATTGTAATCGGGTAGAATTATTACAAAGCTATAATAAAATAACCCGATTAACCGGTGATTTATTAATAATCGGTTGAAATTTTCTTGACGGATATAATCTCTAAGTAGGGTTGTTAAAATCCATGTAAGTTACATGTAATTTATTGATGCAAATTATACTGTAATTTACGTTTTAAATTATGTAAGTTATACGTATAAACTTAAATAATAAATTTTGCCTAAATTATACTTAATTTAAGCTATAGCTTAATATATACCACCTTTGCCTACTATTTTAGAAAATGCTATTTTTTATGTAATAAAAGAAATTACATAATATTTTTAAGCTACTATTCTAAAGTAAATTATGTCCTTGATATTTATATATAAATAGAATTAAAAAATAACTATTTCATTCTAGCTTTAATATTTTTCTATTTAGTATGCCACGTCAAAAAGGAGCTTTTTGGGACGGATTTGATAAAATAGTTGAAAATGAACAAGAAAGGTGGAAATGTAAAAAATGCAATAATTCTTGGGTCAAATATGAATCACAAATGCTACAACATTATAAAAAATGTGGTTTGGAAGAAGAATCACCAACATTATACCAATGAATAAATTCTTTGCGCATTGCTAAAAATGAGCAAGAAGAATTAGAAAGTTTATTAGCATGTGGAATTTATTCTAGTGGTATATCTTTTAATATATTAGAAAATGACAATATTCAAGCTTTTTTTGCAAAAGCATGTCCATTATTTAAACTACCAACATGGCAATCTTTTTCGAATACCCATCTTTTTAAAGAACATAATGACATAAATATTGTTGTTAATCATTTATTAAGTGAAATAAAATATTTTTGTCTTATAACAGATAGTTGGTCTAATATTCATAGAGATTCAATTATTAATTACATGATTGCAACACTAAAACCTTTTTTTTATAAATCTGTACATACAAAGAAAGATTAGCATACAGCAATAAATATTGCAGAAGGAATTGAAACAATAATGTATGAACTTGATATTAACAAGTTTGTTGCAGTAATTACAGATAATGCACCAAATATAAAGCCGCTTGGCATATTCTTAAAAATAAATATCTAACAAAAATATTTTTAGAATGTTGGGCTCATGGAATTAACCTTTGGATAAAAGATATTTTAAAATTAGATTGGACAAAGAAAATTTTAGATAATTCTAAAATTATTGTTTATTATTTTTAATCACATTTAATACAATTAGCAGTACTTTGTCAACTTCAAATTGACATGCTATTTCATTAGTATCAACAGTAGATACATAGTGGGGATTAGCATTTTACTGTATAGATTATTTATTACAAACAAAAAATGCAATTCATTCTATATTAGCTAAAGACAATATAGAAATTGATTACAATATTAAAATTCTAATTATAGATGATCAATTTTGGCAAAATTTTAAAAATTTTCAAGATTTTTTAGAAAATTTTATTAATATTATTAATGAACTTGAAGGAGATACTCCACTTTTGTCAGTTGCATTTCTAAAATTATGACAATTAGAAGCATCTATATGTAATAATACTTGTGTTTCAAATACAATTATTGAAGAAAGTATATGATTGGTAGAACATTGCTGAAATAATTTTTTTATATAACCCAGCAATTATGGTAGCAAATAAACTAGATTCTCAATATTGTGGTGAGATTTTAGATCCAAAAAAGTGTGATTCACCAATTGAAAGAGAATTATTGTGTCTTGCTGAGCCAGAAAATGAAATCCAAATTTTAGAGAAATTCACTAAATATATAGAAAAATGTGGCAGATTTTCAGCTAGTTATTTGTAGGGTCCTATTAAAGAAAAACCATACAATTGGTAGAATTTGGTTAAAGCATGATATCCAATATTAAGTAATATAGCATTAAAATTACTTTCAATATCTGCAACATCTGCTGCAAGTGAACGAAACTGGTTAGTATTTAGTTTTATTTATACTAAATTACACAATCACTTACTCAACCCACATGTAGAAAAAATTGTATATATATATTAGAATCTTTAGGCTTTACATTTACTAAAATGGCTACTTACAGTAAATGAATTAAAACAAAAAGGTTATTTGATTGAAAATAATTATAATTTAGAATCAAATAATTCAGAATTAATAGACTATAAATATATTAATTTAGAATTTGATAAAATAGAATTAATAGAACAAAATAATTCAAACTTAGATACTTATATGAATATAATATAAATAAATAGAATATTAATTATCATATAATATGGAAAGATAAAATATATATAATTAGACATATTTTATTGTAATAATTAAAAAATTCTGATACAATTTTTATCACTCTGAAAATCTTAATAGTTATAAGTATGTAATTTTTATTTTAATATTTTTATATAATTTTTATTTTTATGTAATTTTCATTTAATATATATATTTATAAAATTATTAAGTCAAATTAGTAAAAAAATTTTTTAGTGCATTTAAATTTTGTAATGTTTTCTTTTTTAGTATTTGATTTTAGTAGTTTTCAGTATTTGATTTTATTTTTAGTATTATACTATATCTTTTAGTATAGTATCTTTTTAAAAAATATTTAAAGAGCATGTTCACTCTGGAGGATAGATAGGTAGTATTCTATAACAAATAAAATTTTTAATCTATTTAAATTAATAATATTAATAATATATAAATTTAAATATTTATATTTTTAAATTAAAAAAAATATATATTAAAAAAATCAGAAAGAATTTTGTTTCTAATTTGTTTAAAAAAATTTAAAATTCTAACCAAATAAGATAAGTGTTTTGTTATTTTTTGTACCAGAAGCTTTACAAAAATTACTATTTTTATTATCTCACTGTACTATTTTCTACCATTTGTATTATCCCTTTACGCAGCTCTAAGCATTCTGATTAGAAAAAAAAAATAAATAGATTTAATTTCTTTTTATACTTTCTATTAGCCAGAATTAAATTACATCTCAACCTTTTTTAAGTTGTGATATCTCTGCAAAAGTTAGATTAGATTTTGCAGATCTAGAAATTTTTTTTGATTAGTTTACAGAATGTGATTTTTTAAGTAAAATTTAAGATTAACATGACTTTTTGTTATTTTAATAATTTTAACTTACTTATAAGAACTTATTCATATAACCAACACTGATTAGCTTGAATCAGCAAGTGTGAGAAAAATTAACTCCCTTCAATCTTTCTTTGTCCACATATTATAAATCATTTCCAATAAGGTTTAAAATTAGATATTAAACATCTTATTTATTGGATGTAACCTTACTTGTGATCTGCCACATTTTCTTTTAGATTAAAACAGAAAGGATATTTATCAAAAATTTTATATTATCTCAAAAAGTATTACTCTATACTACCTATATAGGGCTATGCTGATATTATTCAAGCCAAAGGTAGTTTTTTATTATAGCAGTAAATTGAAATTTAGTATATAATAGCAGATAAGCAAGTGACTAGCCATGATTAGCCAGAACAGCAATG
>CAJVPU010000790.1:0-15433 GCA_910591775.1 Dentiscutata heterogama | reverse complement strand
TTAAAATAATTTTAATAATTTATTTATAATATTAATTTCTTTAATACAACAAACTTTAATTATTTAAATTAGGGTCGTGATCTCAAAATTAACTACTACACTTGGTTTTTCATTCTTTTATACCGATTATACCATCGATCTTGAATTCTTTTTGTATTCCAATACTCAGTATGAATTGCCAAGTTTGTAATCAGTTTATCAACAATGCTTAAGGGTAATACAGTAGAGTCTTTGTATTCTTCAAGTTCTGCAAGAATTTGTTCTTCAGCATCTGAGGTTGGGTGTATTAAATGCTTTTTTTTGTGTAATAATTCTGAAGATAAACCAGATAAGTCTTGATCAACTTCCATATTATCATGTAAGTCTTGATTAATCTTAACTTCCATGTCATCATGTGGTTCTGAAACTTGTAAATTGATTATTATCTCTTTTGTTTCTGTTTGATTAGTTTCTGCTCTTATATATTTTTTATTTGTTGTTGTATTCATAGGTATTAGAGTCTGTTTACCTAGTTTTATCTTCACATGTATAGAAGTATTTTTATTTTGCTAGACAATATCATTTAGCTTTTTGATCTCTAATTCATAGCAAGTAAATATTCTTTGGTATCTATCTTTTGTTAGTTGTGTAGTTACTGCAAATAATTTGTAGGCTTCTGGCTACTGACTGCTAAATGCTAATCTGAATTCACCAATTAGATTCCAAAGAGCTTTTAGATGATCTATAATAGCCCATGGACTTCTGCTTATTGACTGATCATTGGTAAATTCTGAAATTAACAAAGTAAGTCGATTGTATTCTGATTGTGCTGCTTTAATGTTTAGATATAGATTTTTTAAATTTGTTGCAAGGCCAGTCATATTTTCTTTTAGAAATTTTACTTCATATAATTCTAGACCCTCGTTATAACCAAGGTTATGTCCTTCTTGTGTCAAATTAACTGAAGGCACTATTCAAAGATCTTGAAGAAATTGTGGGTTACTATGAAGATCTGATATGAATCGTGCTATAGATTTAGTATATCTATATCTTCTTGTAGCATAAAATAAAGGTGCAAATGTCTTCAAGCTGTGTATCTGTAGATCAAAGTTTGACATTCGAATGCCAAGCTTGTGCAATTTTACATATCTCATCCACTAATAAAAATTGTACCACACTTTTAAAAGATTATTATTTACTTTGGAAATATTGTCAAGGGAGATATTTTTATCCTTAATATATAGGTGGATTGAAACTCCTATAGCAGTCCAAAGAAGATCGAGTACTTGAAATATCACCTAATAGTTAGCAACTTTTTCAAGTTTATCAAGAAATTTCACACCAAGTTGTGTAGTGAGCCCAAAAAGTCTATAACCTGAAAAGGCAACAATTATTGCATGACACATTGCCTTGTTTGTGTGCCATTGTTCCAAGATACAATTTACAGTTTTTCTTCATTTTTGTAATCTCTCATGCGATGATAGATTGCTTCATCACATACCAAATTTAACACAACATTTTCTGTATAGCCAAAATCTTTTAAAACATATTAATGGATTCATGAACATGTTCATCCTTGCTTGGTACTTTTTCTGGTTTAAGAATTACAACATTCGGAGGAGCTGCAAACTGGGTTGAATCGATAGTTTTTCTAATAGCTTTGTCAATATGTTTACTACCAAAAGTTGATTTTTGATTAATTAATTGGTTAAAAACTAAATCTACTTTTGTTTGCCATTGTTCTATAATAGAACTTATACTAAAAAGGAGGCAGTCTTTTAGATTATTATCAAGATTGGCAAATATCAAACATTCGTATTGAAAGACCATTCATATTGTTGCATATGCAGTATTTCAAATAGTGTCAAAAATATTACTATATTGGAAGGTCGCATCTTTCATATCAATGTTATCTATTGCTATGATATTTAACACATTTGGATTTTTGTTTAGTCTTGACTGATGTTCTGCAGCAGACATTCTTTTTTTTTGGATGTGAACTTTATAGTCTCTAACATACACTATTACTTGAATTGCATGAAAAATTTTGTACAAAGTCCCAATCATTTTTGGTCATTAGCAGAGTGAAGAGAGAATATGTGTAAACCATATCTTCCAACAAGGAAAAGCAATAGTAAGTATTACAGAAGAAAAAAAGGAAGAAAGTAGTTTAATTTTTTTTCTATTTAATTGTGGAGGTGGCATATTTCTTTTCTTTCTTTTTCTAGCTAATACTTGTAATTTTTTTTTTTTTATAGTTGAAATTAAACTATAAAAAAAAGTTGACCAGAGATGGTGCATAGCTAGAAAATATTCTTTAAAAGATTTGGGCCCTTCGAGCAATGCTAACTTCTTCTTAAGCTTAGATCACTCTTGTAATATAGAAGAAGTGAGTATACTTTCAAAAGCATAGCTAGTAGTGGTTTTTAGCAATGACTTTTGTTCTTCATTAACTTTGATTTTTTTTAGCAGAAAATGCTGTTTTTATTAAAAAACTACTTGGAACCAAAGATGCTACAGAAGATACACTAATAGTATTTTACATTTCAGGTTCAATATTAGTAATATTATCTTGCGTTTCTGGTTCAATATTAGTAATATTAACTTGTGTTTCAGGTTTAACATTATTAATATTATCAAAAAGGTTGGTAAGTTCCTTTAATAGATTAATCTTTGTAGGTTTATCTTCAGATTCAGCAGTCAGCTCAATCCACCTGGCAAAAAATTTCAAAGCAGATGTGGTATCGGCCTTGTGATGTCCTCATTCTATACATAAAATAAAACTAAATCCTTTTTTTGATCGAATTGGCAAGTGGTTTCCATTTTTTACAAAGCAGTCTGTACAAATGAAATAGGGTCTGTTATTATTATCAGGTGATTTTTTTGATAGCTTCTTGTATTTAGATATCACTAAGCAACTGAACAATCTAAGGCATGGAGCTTGAACTATGCATTTACACACTTTCTATATATGTAATTTACATGTTCTACCACTTGTAAAAAAGTATCTAAATTTATTACAAAATAGGCAACAACACAAGCTTACAATACTTGCTTCAGTATTTTCTTCTTTTGAATTAAATTTATGTACAGTTTTTAATTGTAATTTAGATGATGCAAACAAATTTTTAGTGCTGAAAGGTCATTCCTGATCTCTTACATAGCTTGAGAATCAATCTCTCATGCACTAGATAGTTGCTTTAAATTATAGTCTCCCAAGTTGGGGCATCTTTGAATTGTATTTTCATCATTGTCATTATTAAAAATAACACAGCATGCTTCTTTGATATGATGACTTGAGGTAAGAGGAATGCATCTTTCAAATTCAGATTTGATTATTTCTTCTTTATTATCACTTTGAGGAAATTCTTCTTCATTTTCAAATAGCTCATTATCTGATTCTTCAGTCGATTGAGTTATGATTTCTTGCAATTTTTCTAATGAGTGCTGGTCGAATGTAAGTGCCTCATTATGTGATATTTCATGTTCGAGATTTGTATCAAATTCTTGACTAAAATTATCATAGGTTTCTTTATATTCAGATGAAGCTTCGTATAAAAATTCTTCCATAGTTTTGTTTAGTTTATTTTATTTTTTTTATAAGTAGGTATATTTTTTAATTTATATTAATTTTTTTAAGTGTGATTTTTTTTTTGCAGTTTGAAAGCTGAACATACAAGAAGTATTTATAACTATTTTTATCTCAGATCTATCAGGTCTATTGGGTCTAACAAAAACAATTTCACTCAATTTATCAAAAACGATTTCTCTTAGATCTATCAAACCTGCAAAAATTGGCTGACCTTGTAATTCAATCAAATTATTAGTTTTAATATTTTCAAACCTATGTAATAATGTATATTTAGTCTATTCAAATTTAAAATTTGGGTTTAATAAAGTACAATTAAAAATAAAACTTTATTTAAAAATCAAAATTTAATAATATATATATATATTTTTTTTATTCATAATTTTTATAATAATGCTCTAATTATACAATCTCTAATCCTTTAACATAAAACTACATATTTGATCCCAAACAGATCTCTCAAATATTATATTCTCCAAGTGCAAGATACACATCCTTACAAGTCGTATTTAAAAGAAGTTGTTGAAATTTTTAGTGCTTATAACTAATAATCTAAGGTGGACACATAAAGCAAGACTCTGTCATATTGAAGTATGTGCTATTAAAAGTAAAATGAAAAGTTATTTTTGAACACGTGATTTTTCTCAGATTTATTGTTTTTTTTGATTGAAGCTAAAAAACAAGAAAGTATTTGTGTAGTTAAACCATTGCACCTAGTCTTGTGAGTGTGATTTTCTTTTAGAGAACCCCTGAAAATGATGTATAAAAAAAGCTTACCATTGCAATTTACTATGAAAAACATGTTTATCATATGAATATCGATCACTTAAATTTCATAATAAAAAATTTACCCACCTGATCTGAGTGACAAATCATGCGCCTGTTATACAATATTCTTAATATAAAAGTATATACTATATAGATTAATACTAACAAAACTGTTTAAATTAAAAACAAAAAAAATACTATATATATATAGTAAAAATTTTATTTAATATAAAGATCAAAAAATTAAAATTTAAAATTATCTAAAATATTTTTCTTTATTTTTATTTTTTTTTTAAATTTGGCAATCCTGCTTTTATTATGTAAGAAATACGTATTATTTATACAAAGTATTAAGCTAAAGCTTTCAACCTTCCTCCTTCTCAATAAAAGCTCACTCAGCTGCCCTAAGGTGCCCAAATGTTATCTGCTGCAGCAACTCTTTTCCTCACTTCTGGCTTTTAACTTTCTAAAAGTATACCTATTAGATCCTAGAATGGTAGTTGCTAGGGTTGTATATCAGAATCCCAACACACAAAATCCCGACACACAAAATCCCGGCAACAAAATCCCAATACACAAAATCCCGACAAATTAAATTCCTAATTTTAATATTTTTAGGATTTTAATTTGTCGAGATTTTGTGTATCGGGATTTTGTTGCCGGGATTTTGTGTGTCGGGATTTTGTGTGTCAGGATTTTGTGTGTCGGGATTCTGATATACAACCAGTTGCTAGCCATATCAAGACTGCCTACTTTCTTTTCTAATTTTTTTTTCTTCTTAAGAAGTACAAGACAAAAAGGAAGAATTTTATAATAAGAAATATAACAAAAATAAAAGAAAAAGAAAAAAACAAAAAAAAAAACCAAGAAAAAAAAAAACATAGATATTGAAAAAAAAAAACAGAACAAAAAGAAAAACAGTATTAATAGCATATTTATGCCTGTGCCAAAGCCTAAAAAATTATATATTAATTGCAACTAATCAATATATTTCACTTGTAAAGTTTTACTTTATCATTGTATACTCGTTTCAAACATATCACCAAAGTCAGATATCTCCTAGATGAGTGTCTCATATTGTAGCACTGCATTGGTAAACAAAACAAACATGTGGTTGCATTCTACTAAGTCCGTTTGAATTAAATAATGTAAACAATGCCAATCTTTTGGAGAGGGTAAGCTAAATCACCTACTTTTTCAAAAGTTTTGTTAAGGTCGGCAAAGAAAAAGAAAAATATATTTATATTAATACAAAAGAGTGTGTATTTTTTATTAAGGTCACCAATAGTTCTACTGTCTTTGCATAGTACTAAATCCTCTGGTAAGTGATAAACTCTAAGCTTGTTGGCAAATAGCATATGAGAACTATTTCTAAATGACAAGTTCTGTGCCTGTAGTAAGTAATAAACTCTAAAGCTACTAGCAGATAGCATATAAGAACTATCTCTAAATAATAGCTGCTGTCTTATAGCATCTCTTCCTTGTGTCTTATGAGCTCTCATTCAGATGTTTTGTTTTTTTCTTAGTAAAAGTTTTTAAAAATTTTTTGGTACAAATGATCATCAGAAAGAGTTAGTTTTTAGTTTATTGTAAACTGATTATTTAAATATTTTTCTTTATTATTTATATTGTTTTATATATATATATTTTTAATTTTTATGAATTTAAAATAAATTTTAATAAAAATTTTAATATTTTAACAAATGCAAACTTTTTTTCTATATATTCTTTTTTTTCGATTCTCTAATATGTATTGCATGTTCTTTTGATTAATTTATATATGGTTGAATATTAGTTTTTTGTGGCTTTTTTGATTTCTATTTTCTAAAGCAATTTTATTTTTATCAATTTGCAAATTATATATACTTAAAACCTATCTTTTACAAATATTTGCTAAAAATTTTCTTAAGCACTAACTATTAATAATTTTTTTTTTATATATAGTATATACTTGTGAAAAATATATTAGCTGGGTAGTAAATATTGATAAAAAAAAAAACAATATTAGTAAGAAGATATTAAACTTGTGTTTCTTTATTTTTTCTATTCTTTTTTTAATAACATAAACTTTACTAATAATTAGTTATTAAAAAGAGAACAAAAGCTTATAGATTTGAATAAGAATCTTATAATTTATACCAAAAACAGAGATTTGTTTAATACAAATTCAAAATCTATATATAGTGAACTCTTTCTAAACCAAACCTTTCTAATCTGAATACTATTAAATTCTCTTTAATCTGAACCTAAAACTTTAAGATATTTGTAAATTTTATTATAAAATTCAGATTAGTATATAATACCTTTTTAAGAACTGAACTTTTTGACCAATTTTATATATAAGAACAAACAAGACAGATTAAAAAGAGTTGACTATAATCTGTATTTAATTATTTTTCAAATTAAAAGTGATTATTTTAGAATAATAGTGGCTTAGTGAAGTAGTCTAGTTGTTACTCTACCAAGTAGTATAACTAGAATTCAAATCTTACTAATAACAGAATTTGAATTTCAGATTATTACTGTGACTATTCTGGTATTGAGCTATTAAAGCCTATAATCTTGATTGTATTACATAGATTTATAAAATGCTCAAGTTGTACAAAATAATATAGAAGCTTGTTTGGCATCTATAGAATATTTAAGTTATATAGAAGAATACAAACTAATTAATTGGTATTCATAGAATATTCGAGTTGCATAGAAGACAACCCAATTAAAGCAATGCAAATTCAAGATAAATTTAAAGAAGTACAGAAATTCAAAAAATATTCAAGTACAGAATAGAATCCCACTTGGCAAGTTCTGAATATAGTATATATCTAAGCAGGTTTTCTTAGAAGGTATACTCTAGATATAGAAATACAAGCTAACATACTGTGTTTCTTAGAGTACTATAGTATAGCTAGTATAAACATATGATAAACGTATATAAAGGCAAAAGCACCTGTATCTAGAAATGTGGGTCTAGATATTTAATAATTAAAATACTATATATAGTAATATGTATATATGTTGTGTCTCGGATACATTCTTATATTAGATCTAATCTAATGCATATCAGATACTGATTTTCAGATAATGCGTATTACCTGAAGATCGGTCATATAAGGTGTGTAAGATATAATTTGACACAAGATTATCAATCATCTTTAGAATTATTCAACAAAAAATAAAATAGCACTATTATGAATAAAGGCATATAAAAGCTTTTTGGCTTTATTCTTGCCTTTTTCTTTCTTAGTTATTTTACATTTTATGCCAACTATATTTTACCAATATTTTTTTTAGTTAACGCATCTCTTCATATTTGATCTTGGTACCTTTATATTTGACTTTGGTGTTTCATATTTGATCTTGGTTTAATTCTTTGATACCTTCACCTTAATTAATTGTCTCTCCATACTTGGTACCACTTTTTTTTTTCTGTTCATATTTTTTTTTCTTTCTGGTATCATTTTTTTTTTCTGTTCATATTTGGTACCATAAATTTTGATTTGATCTCAATACTCTCTCTTCATATACTACATATTTTTCTTTAATTTCAGCATTATTTTTTCATATTTAATATTATATATCTTTTTGATTTAATATATCTCTCTATAATTGGTGCTATATTTTTTTTTGTTTCTCTATATTTAGTACTACATATTTTTTTTTGATCGCTTTATTCAGTATCACTTTTTTTTTTTTTTTTTTTACAATTTTTTTATTTTTATTTTTTTTTTTACTATCCTAATACCTATGTTATAGAATATACATTCATTAGCCGAAGTACTTTTGATCAAATTCTGAGAGATATATTAATAATCTACCAAAAGCAAAACAAGCAAAGTCTCTAATAAATAATGAACTTCTAAATAAAATCAAAGTGATTTTATTAAATTCTAAAAACACTTTGCTTTATAATAAGAATATGCATAGTTGGGCTAAAAGAAAATTTAAGCTTGAGAAAATTTTACCTGAAGATTATAAAGTAATTGTGAAAGCTACAAACAATCTAGTATTAATAACTAAAAGGTTTTATGAAGTTCTTTGCTATACTTATAATGAAGTAACATAGCATAATGGCTAAAAGCAGACTTGGAAGTCAATTTGTGAAAAATGAAAATATATAAAGCAAGAAATCGTTGAACAGTTTGTTAACAATTGCATAGCATGTGCTGCAAGAAAACTGGCTTTTTTCCTTTAGCAGCAAAGCCAATAATTGTCAAGAATTTTTTATTATATATGCAGAAATGTTTTATTTTATTCTTGTAATTAAAATTAAAATTGTTTAATTGTATTTTTTATTTTATAGATAGATCTAATTGATTTATTCTATATTTCAGATGGTGAGTTCAAATATGTATATTATTTAAGTGATCATTTTAGTAGATTTTCATAAGCAAGAGCGCTTACATCTAAGAGACCAATTGAAGTTGTATCATATCTTTTTGACTTTTTTTATCTTATTGGATCATCATCTACCATTCTGCAATTGAACAATGGAAAGAAGTTCATTGCGCAAGTTATTAAAGAATTGGTTGGACTTTGGTTCTCTATAAAGATAATCAATAGTTGTTTTAGACACTCCCAATCGCAAAGTTTTGTCAAACAGGCTAATGGCATTTTGGAACAAAAGCTAGAAAAGTAAAAAAAAACAACTAATTGAAATAACTGATTATTCGGCTTGAGATTCATTGTAGTAGTCATGAACAATTCATAGTATGGGTCATACAAAAACCCTCTATGAACTAGTTTATGAAGACAAGCCTTATAGTAACTGTACTCTGGTCAATAAATTATATAATAATAATATCTTTAATAAAGAAAATATACTAGATACAGTAGAGATCCCAAATGATAAAATTAATTTGAATGATAATATGGCTAGTAATAAAAAATAAAATAAAATAAAATAAAAAATATATAAATTGATTTATTTAAATTTTTACTTTTTCTTTTTTTTTAAAAAATATTTTACTTAGCAATAATGATAATCATGAAATATTACCTGATCATTTTGATTATCTAGTGTCTTTGTCTGGTTTATCTTTGTCTGGTCTATTTTTACTTGGTTTATTTTTGCCTGTCTATCTTTGCCTGGTTCATTTTCGCCTAGTATATTTTCATCTAGTATATTTTTACCTGGTCTATCTTCACCTAGTCTATCTTTGCCTAGCAAACTAAATTGTGCTCAAGTATCTTTGTTTAATAATAAAGATTGTAGTCAAGTATTTTCACTCAGTTTTTTTCTTTTAATTCTGTTTAACAAACTAGCTATACTTTTTATAATATATTTATATTAATTTTTATATATAATTTTGCAATCAAGATTGTAATAGTTCAGTGTCTTTGATTTTTTTGCCTAGTAATCAAAAGCTTTTATCTGGTAATCAAGGTTATGACCAAGTATTTTTGTCTGGTTCTTTTTTTTTTTTTTTTAATAGTGTATAACAAACTAGCTATACTTTTATACTAAACTTTTTTATATATTTTTGCAATCAAGGTTGTGGTGATTTAGTAATTTCATTTTTTTTGTCTAGTAATTACAATTATAATCAAGTGCTTTCACCTGATAATAAAGATTGTAGTCAAGTACTTTTGCCTGATTAGAGGTCTAATCTAATAAATAGTATATTTAAATATTCACTGAATATTCGAATATTCGAATAAGATTTTTTTCACCAAATTGAATATTTAAATATTTAATTTATTTATCAAATAATTTATTGAATATTTATTGAATATATATATATATATAATATAATTAAAAATTATCTAATTAACTATAAATTTATTAATTAGTAAGTATAAAATTTTTTAAATTAAAATAAAACCTATAATATTTCTTAATATATTTGTTATTTAATAATTAGTATTAAATTAAACACTAATAAGTTATATTTTTATATTTATTTAAATAATTAAAATTTTTTAATTTTATATATTAGCTATTTAATCATAGTATTAATAAAGTATAAAATTGTTTTATAGTATATACAATATATATATATATATTTTTAACAATCTTGCCTTTTTACTTTATTAGAATTATAGTGCCTATTGCTGCTTATTACAAGGTATACAACAATACATAAATTATCTAAAAGCATAAAAAAGACTCACTTGATATTGAAGTACCCAGGTATGATCTGCTATATAACTATCTATCTTTATTAGGGTCTCAAACTAAACTTGAAACTTGTTTTTCAACATCACTGATTAGTTGTTAATGCTGTGTCAGGATCGTACTCCTTTCCTAAAATTTTTCCTTCTTCATAAATAGCAAAATAAAAAAGAGGGGAAAGTATAATATACTACTAAGAAAATAAGAAACTAATATAAAAGAAAAACCAATACAAAAAAGAAAAAATAAAAAAAAAGAAGACAAATACTAACAAGAAGAAAAAAGAAAAAAGAAAAATAACAAAAGAAAAAAATATCAAAACTAACAGAAAGTTGTTTAAAAATTATATAATACTTTTTAGTTTAGCTCTACTTTAAACTAAGTCTATATTATATATAAAGTTATATTCGGAGTAAAGTTAGCCTTGCAAGAATTTTCTAGAATAATCTTCAATTAATCAGTGCTAGTCTTTGCCCTACATCTAAGCAGCTACATGATTTCTTGTAACTTTTGTTTCCAATTTGGAATTGGTAAACAATGCAAATCTTTTGAAGGGAGTATGCCAATTTTTCCACTTTTTACTTGGTGAAAATATTCTCTAAAAAATTTTAAGAGAAGCAAGAATATAATAGAGGTTGTCGAAGTCATGACCTTTAAAATTTTCTAATAAGTGTGTTGGAAGGCTTATTTGTTGTTCTTCTATTATTGTCTAGAGGTACTTCATTAGCAAAAACTGTCTTGCATTTTTATCAAAATTTCTTATACAAGAGCTTACTTTTTGCCAATTATCTTGTATAAAGATGCTTTTAGCTTATATGCCAAATATATAAAGGAGTCCCTTTTAGACCCATAGAGTTGACCTTTATAAAAACTGATCTCTAGCTACATATCTCTGCTTGTCTCCAACAACTTTTTGCCTTTCGTTAGTCAGAAAATTTTGGTACAAGTGATCATTAGGAAGAGTTGAAATAATATATAATATATACAATATTCAATAAATATTCAATAAATATTTGAATATTTATTCAAAATTTTTCAATAAATATTTAAATATTAAAAGTATTAAACAAATAAATATTCAAATACAAATTTTTTGACTGGATAAGATCTCTAATTACAACAATTACAGTTTTCTGGAATTAGATTTCTTGTCTATTGATGATATCATAATATTAGCTAAAGCCAGCATTTATAAGGAGTAATACAATAGTGTATTACTTCAAATAGCTTGTACTGTGCTTTGGCCAGGTAGAGTTATTAAGTGTTAGTCTTTTCATTTTTTTTTTTTTTTTTTTTTTTCAGTATTAAGGTAACCTCTTTGGCTATAAAGTACTTTTTATTAGTTGTCAAATACTTATATAATTACAATGAAGTTACAACTAGCCACATGTGCACCTTTTGAGTACCTATTTAAGTAGTCTACCTGTAGATTCTACACTAGCTGCTATACTTATAACCCACCTAGGAGGTTGTCTATTTAACCTTTCTAGTCATAACTATCCATAGGTATCTCTCGACTAACCCTAGAATTTTTATCTAGTTGTCTCTAACAAATTTTGCACCCTGCCTTAGAATGTCTGTAAACTTATTAAGGGTTTGCACTGACTAATTACTGGCTTGCATTCCTCTGTTGAGCAAATGCATAGCTATTCTCAAGGTAAACCTACTGAAGCCTTTCATATCTCTATCTGGCTAACCTAGTCATTGTAGTTGCCAAGGCTTCACTTACAGTTTGGTATAACTCAATTAAACTGCTATGCTCTTGTAAGATTCACTTCAATGCTAGTACTTACATTTGGGTCTTTCTTTTTTCATAATTATCTTATTGGTTACTCCCTTACTCCCAATCTGTGATCTAGAAAATTTGACCCTGGCTAGGCTCTAGGTGTCTTATGCCCTGTCTCTTTGTGGTATATAATTTTATAGCACATATTCTTTTCCTTTAATTGGGTCTAGCTAGTCTCCAGGAATCACCCAGCTCTTGTCATTAGATAAACCTAACTTCTAAATTCTAGTCACAGTGAATAGCTACCCCAGTTTCTCATACCGGCTAACTAGGTTGGTATGCTATCCTTCTTTCCAATTGGCAGTCAGATTGGTGGATCCCTCTACTTAAGGATCTTGTTGTCGTTTAGTTCTCCAATCTCGGCTATTACTTCCAAATTTAGCCTTCCTGTAGCACTGTCAGAAGTATTGCTACCTCTTTACTCAGGTCTTCCTAAACAGGTTTTGATCATTCCAGTTTCATAGCATTTCTGTGCCAAAGCTTCTATAACGAGATAGTACAACCAAGATTACAGATTGTAGATCCAACCGATTGATAGATAATCATTATTTAATGCAGATTTATTTTTCAAAAAACATTATCCATAGAATTTGAACTCTAGATCTACTGCTTGGTAGAGTGACAATTAGACTACTTCACTAAGCTGCCACACTCTATATATATTAGTCTTTTCATTATAACCATTTTTACTAAAAATTGATTACATTTTAGAATTGTTTAATAAAGCTTTTATATTAAAAAGTAATAATACCTCTCTCTATTATCTGTAATAATAGCATAATTTGTATGAATGTCCTTCTTGGTATAAAGGATAATGCATTTGCCATCTTGTTGATTGTATCCAGCCTAACTAGAAGCTTGGATAAGACTAGCTATTTACAAAATATAAGGTATTATTTTTTTAATAAAAATTGTACTGCTAAAATAATATATATACATATTCATATTCATTGGGAAATTATAATGCAAGACTAGATAGACATCAGGCATTTCTATACCTAAACCAAAGGCTAAGGTTGTAATTATCAACCACGTCTGGCCTTTATTCCACTTTATTATCGCTTCTCTTTTTTTGTTTTCTGATAATTGCCTATTATATATCTAATGATATTTCTTCTATTTTTTAATTTAGCATTACAAAAATATCAAAACAATCTTTAACCTACATGCAATAGATTATTATGCAACTATTTTTTTTTATATTTTTTACTAAGCCTATAATTTGATCTGCCCAAGCCAAGTCATATTCTTGTACTGAAAAATATAATTTCTTGTACAATAGATTAGCATCTTTTGCAATTTTGAAATAAGTAACTTCAAATTATCTTGAAAAACCTTTATATCATCCTGGAATAAAGTTGCAGTCAAGGCTATAATCCAAGCATCAGAATAGAGGTTTTTTAATATGCCCAAATTTTTTATTGCTCTCTAAAAAATTTTTATTTTATTTAATATTTTTTTTTATAAACATTTTTATTTTTTCCTTCTTACCTAAAATGATGAAATTCAAAAACACAATAAGCCTTATTGATTACAAATTGTAGCTTCTTTTTATTATATAAGCAACTACATAGCTTTTTAATAGAGTTATTAAGAAAAAGTTTCTCTGAAGTAACATAAAGTAAGCAAGTAAATCCAAGTACTATTTTTTTAAAGAGTTTTGATTCATATTCGATTGTTCTCTGAGATGATATAAGCAATTCACCACATGGAATCTCTAACTAGACAAATTGATTCTAAGGTAAAGCTGATTAGATGCTATTTTTTTGACATTTATTATTAGATGTTTATACTAACCACTTGGCTTTGAATCAAAGATTTTAATAGTGAAATAACAACTATAAAACTATCAAAAATAATAAAAGAGGCCACATAACAAAATAATTTTCCATCACCTGTTTTTATAATTACAAGTGTATCTTTTTCTTCTTCTATATAATATTTTATAGTATCTATTTGCCCAGGTTTCAATTCAAAAAATTTAAAAATTTTTGATGATAACCAATAGTTTAAATTTTTAGTTCAAGGTAGTAATTATTAGTTATATAAGTTTTTTTTTTTCTTTATAATATTTATTGTAGAAGATCATAATAAAAACAGATTAAAATAAAATGAGGGTTTCTATTTAACCCTTTAAAACCCACCTATACTTGTTTATTATAAACTTTATCCTAAAACTAATCTTTAACTCTAATCTCTAACTCTAAAAAATGTACCTCAAAAATTTTTATTTTTTAGTAGCTTGTCTATTTTTTACATTGTATAATATTTTATTTTAATCTGATTTTATTTTAATCTGCCACAATTATTAATTTAAATTTAAATTTTATTTGAAAGCAATTATTTTTTATTACAAGCTTGCTTCTAATAATGATTATGATAATCATTATAAGAATACTTGTTAGTACAGTAATTATTATTATCATTATCATTGTAAAAATACTTGTTAGAACAGTAATTATTATTATTATTATTATCAGTATCTTTGTTAAAATAATAAAGATCAATTTTATATAAGTCTTAGGTGCATAGTGTAATTATAATGATACTTTTTTTTTTGATAAAAATAATTAAGTTTATTTTTATAAATAATTTGAAATTTGTGAATTTATAGAGTAACTTAACTAGGTTTATAAATACAAGTTACTCTTATTATAGTAAACTCTTGATAGAAGTATAGTAAACAGTTTATATAAAAACCTCCTCAATATAGTAAATTTACTCGAAATTTACCAATAAGCAGGCTCTTGTTATAATAAAGAAAATTTCATAGCCTGATCACTTCACTAAAACGAGAGTGACTTGTAATATTCACGATATACCAATACAATTTTTTTACAAAAATGCAATTGACTTTACTATAACTAACACGAATATAAAGGAGAATATAAAATAATATAAAAAAATAGCCATTGTATTAATTCCAAAAATGCTAAAAAATATTTATTTAAAATTTATTATTTTCCCAACCCACTTAATTAAAATTCAAAATTTATTTGAATTCACAAAATCAACACCACCTACAGTACAATATATATATATTAATATATACAAATCTTCAATAATAAATATATGCTTCAGACTACTTAAATAGGCAACCAAAAGTTGCAAGCATGGCTAGCCATACTCTCACTTGTAAAAGCCAGAGAGCTTAAATAGGTAATCTCCTAGTTAGATTGCAGGTATGGTGGCTAGTGTA
>CAJVPU010000789.1:0-15435 GCA_910591775.1 Dentiscutata heterogama | reverse complement strand
GCTATAATATAATAATATAATAAATAATACAATAATATTTTCTATACTATGCTACGCTAGTATTACTCTCTGTGTTATAACCTACTTTGTAACAGTACTAGATGTACATTAATAAGAAAAAAAAAAGCTAAACTTTCTGATCAAGTGCCTATATAATAAACTACCAACATTAAGCAGTCTTGTGAGAAAAAAACCAAATTTGTATAAAGAAAATAACTGCAAGGTATGCAAACAAAACATAAAAGAGATATAAAATTATCTAGCAAGCTGTAAGATACAAGAAGATCGATAGTCTAAAATTAAACAAGCAGCAATAGAAACAGTTCAAGCTTTTATAGATAATCTTAAAAAAAAGATAATTTTTTGAACATATAATCTTCAAAGATGTCTATTTGGAGAATATTAGAAAGAACAAAAAGAATGAAGAGAAGGTTACATATGAGGCCTTTACAAAACTACAATAATAGAAGATCTTCTAGACCAAGGCCTTTTGAAAAAAAAAGCAAATCTAGCTCTTGATACAATAGTGCATATCTTGTAGAATGGCTTCTATGAAATTATATAGCGATGAAGATGTGAAAAAGTAATAAATTAGAAACAAAGTAAAGATATCACAAGACAGCAAAAGGTAGAAAAAAAAGTCTAATCACATGATATAAAAAAAGTAAAAAAAGAGAAAGAAAAAAAGAAGATAGAGAAAAAGAAAACACCAAATATCTAGTTATAAAAGAACCAAAGTATAGAAAGTTAAAGAAAAAAAGATAGATATGATTAAAGTAATAGATAATTTAGTAAGAAAAACAATTTTAAGTAGAATTGAAAAAAATGGAAAGCCATTTTGGTATGGCACTTAGGCTGGTTTAACACAGCCTCTAATTTTTAGACTTGTCTTCAAATTAGTATAGCAGGTTGTACTTAAATGCTTATTAGATAGCTAGATGATATCAGACTTGCAAATTAGAAGTAAACAAGAATATAATTTAGTAGTATACTTAGGATCTTAATAAAGTATTAGCAAAACTGCCTAAGATTAAAAAAAAAAAAAAAAATTATTTTTCTTTTACTATATTTCTTGTTTCAATTCAATTAAATCTTTTTTGATATAATTCGCAACTATTTACACCTTTTTATTTTTTTATATTTTATTTTTTTTTATACCTTTTTATTTTTTTATATTTTATTTTTTTTATTTTTTTTCATTTATTATTCGCTTATTTTGAATTTTCTTATTTTTTTTTCTTTTTATATATTTTTATTTTTTTTTTTGCATTTTTTTACCAATATTTCTTGTTTTAACCAATTTAACTTATTTTAATTTAATTTGCATCTATTTGCTCCTTCTTAATTTTTTTTATTTTCTTTTTCATTTTTTTTTCATTATTTATTTACTTATTTCAAATTTTTTATTTTATTTTTTTTTATTTTTATTTTTTTTTTATTTTTTTCTTTTACTTTTATTATTTTATTATTATTTTATTTTATCTTTTCTTTATATTTTTTACTATATAATATAATTTATAATATGTCTTTATCTAAAGCCAGTAAATTTGAAAGATTAAGTGCAAAAGGATGAGCAGAATTTTTAAATATACTAGCTAGTAGTAATACAACTCAGAGATTTATATAGCAGGTTGCTGTACAAGTTTGTAAAACAATTTAAGTTGTTTTAATCAAATCTGCTAGACCTTCCAAAAGTTAATATAATTTTGTTTATTTTTATTTTACTACAGTCAACTCTGTTTATAACGAACTGACGAGTCTTATAGTAAAAATTTTTAAAAGTTCATTATATAGTAATTTACTATATATTATATACCAAACTTATAATAAATTTGAAAAAAAAAGTTTGTTATATAGCATGTTCATTATAAAAAGGTTCATTATATCTAGAGTCGACTATATTTATAGTATTTTTAATTTAATTTTAATTTAATTAATTTAGATCAAACTACTTTGGCCGAAATTAAGAATTTGCTTATTAAGCTATCCAAAAAGATAAATAAATTAGAGCAAAAGATTTCTGATATAGATAGTTATATATTAGAAGGTTAAAGCAAAACTGGAGCAAAAGAAAAACTAGATGTAGAGCATATTAGTACTAAGCAAATATACAAAATAGTCTTAAGATAAAAGGTCAAACCAAAAAAATCAATACTAGATTAATAGAGCAACCAGGCTTGCTACAAGCTTCGAACAACTTTTTTTTAAAAAACTTAAATTTTTGGAAAACTTTTAGAAAAATTTTTTTACTTTTTCAGAGATACTACTTCTACCTTATTCTGCAGATCAGTTTTACAACAAAACAAACAGACATAAATAGGAAGTAAACAAATAAACAAACCAATTCAATAAAGTAGTAAGCTAACTAGATATTAAACCAACAACAACAAAACAACAAACAAACATGTAGCAATATCAAATAAACAAAAAAAATGTTAGAACTTATAAACTATAAAAACTTCTTTAATAAAACTAAAAAAGAAAAAAAAAAAATACAAAACAAGCAAAATAAAAATTATTGAGAAAAAGACCAAAAAGTAGCAAAATATTTAGGTACTAGCAAAGCATATTTAGTCGCTATTATCCGAAATGTAATATGGCACTATGATTGGGCTTAATACAAGAATACGAGAAATTAAAATTTAGAAGAAGAAAAGAAAACTTTGCTAGAAAGATTAGGCAACTTTTATATAAAAATAGATAGTACAAATTACTAGGGTTCTAACCTCTTACCCAAATAACCATATAACTGAATATCTGACCTGAAAAAATTGTTAACTAGATCAAATTTTGACATAACTAGTTTTTTTACGATATGCAGATATCTGGTTGATAAACAGATATACAGTATACATGTATATGGTTGACCTGGTTACCTGTTAAAAAAGTAGATTCTAGTGCTAGAGTTAGTAATCACACATATAGATAATGTATAGAGATAATGAACAATGCAAAAGTAATTGTACTAATTGTATGAATAATCCAAAAGTAATTGTAATTGTATGATTCATTAATATATAAAAGGTGATCATTATCATTATTAATCATAGAATATATTTTTTTTATCAGTATATACTTTTGTTTGTTAAGAATATAACAAGAAGTGCACTTTATTCTTAAACGATATTATTTTATTCTGGTCATTGTTTACTATATAGCCATTATACTAGTTATTGATCTACCAACTATTTTACACTTGCTGTAGCCCATTATTCGCCCTATTCGCCCAATTCACAACCACGTATCACAACTTTACTCCTACAAATTACAAGTAGTTTTTCAGTTGTCTACAAATCACAACTACTAGTAATCTTCTAGTTACCCACAAGTCACAACTCATTAACTGTTACCTGCTATTTTTAACTACTATTATTATTACAAAATATCACCTAGAGAATTATAGGTATAATTGCTTTAAAATTAAATTGATAATTCTTAGCAAATGTATTATAATTTTATTATAATTATAGTATTAAAATATCTTAACTTATAGTAATAAAAAGAATAGATAGTAAATAAGTTTAGTTTATCTTATGTTTAATTACATGTTTGATGGTGATGTGCATGATATGCATGATATGCATAATGCGCACTCTTTAGATTATGATGAATTACCTAGAAGTGAAGAATCACATGAAGATTATAGATCTTCTAGAGATGAGGAGCTACCATCTCAAGATAAAAAATTCTACAAAAAAGAAAAAACTAAAAAGAAAAAAAAAAGAAGCAATCATAGTATTGCATAGGGTTATTTTAAAATAGAAAAAGAAGAAGGAGGGTTTGTTAATGTATACCAACTTTGTAAAGAAAAAAATATAACAGTCAAATATACACATAACTCATCAACAAGAAATATACTTAGCTATCTTTGGTCCAAGCATTGAATAGATAAAGAACATCCCAATGGAACAAATACTAGTAACCTGATTGTCAAGGCAATACATATTATTACCAAATGCCATCAAGAAAAACTAACAAGAGGGTTAATCAAATTTATCCTTGAGGACTGCTAGCCTTTAAATGTTTTATGTTATAATGCCTTTCGTCATCTTTTAAATAATATAGAACCTGGATTCCAGATTCCCTGTGAGATAAATAAAAAAAAAAATTAATAAGGCTTATGATTAGAGCCATGATCAATTATTTAGCATAGTAAATATGGATTGTGGTTTCATAAATTTAACAACAGACTTATAGAGTTCAAGGACCAATAAAGAATATATTGAAGTAATGGCAACATGTGTTGATTTAACCTTTGTATTAAGGGAGGCTTTGTTAACAATCTAACCACTTCCTTCACTACACACTGCTAAAAATATTAAAAATTCGCTTAATCAAATTATTACCAAGTGGGGTTTAATTGGAAGAATCTTTTGTATTATAATAGACAATAGAGCCAACATTAAAAAAGCAGTTAGTTTAATAGATGTTGTTGTTTGGTTAGCTTGTTCAGCACATACACTTCAATTAAGTGTTCTAAAAGGTCTTAAGCCTGTGGTATGACTAATTAAAAGAGCAAAAAATCTGATTCTTTTTTTTTTTAAAAGTTCTAAACAAACTAAATATTTTAAAAATACACAAGAAAAATGCCAATACTTAACAATTTATCAAGTAACCGAGAATGTAGCAATGAGATAAAATTTCTCATATTTAGCTTGAATCTGACTTAAAAAATTATGTAAAGCAATTGATTATCTTGTTATTATATTACTATCTGAATTAGAATGAAGTGACCACCTTGATGGAAATTATTTAAAATTAGTAAACTTAACTGATAGTGAATGGCAATTGTTAGATAAACTTATCTGCTTGCTAAAGCCTTTCTATAAAGCCATTACTATATTTTCTGGCTCAATCTATTCTATACTGAATCTTATCTATTCAACAATAAGACTGCTTATTAAAAAGTTTGTGTTCTCAGATAAGCAAACTGAAGATAATTAAGCCAATTTATTGTTTGGACCCAAGGAACAAATAAATGATAATCAAAGTCAGTTAATTACTGATGAAGAAAATTCTGATGAATTTGACAATGAAATGCCTGTAATTTCAAAAAAACTTTGACAACTATTATGCATATCACAAGGATGAAGGAAAAAACAAAATCATAAAAAAGTTTAAAAGGATACTCATAAAAAATATAAAAATCTATGGTTTAAAGATCGTTGTTCAATAGAGTCGCCTGTTGTCACTGAAGAGCTATATAACCTGGTTAAAGTAGCAAGTTATCTTTCTCTCCAATAGAGATCCAATCCAAATAAATCCATCATCCATTTAAATTTATCCAGATATTCATTTACTATTGGTATCCAGATAATCTGACAAATATTCAGATAATTATCCGGATAATAATAGTAAAATGGATATCCAAATAAATTCAGACCTGAATATTTAATAGATAAATAGATAAACGGATAATAAATAGGAACTCTACTCTTCAAAAGTATTGGGATGTTTCAGGGAAAACAGAGCTTATCGCATTATTTTTGGACCCACAAATAAAAAACTTAAAATTTATTGATGAAAATGTAAAGCGAATCACAATCAACACAATATGGAGACTTTGTACCGAGAAAGAGTGTCACCAGCCTTTGGCTGAGAAGATTCTAAAAAATCATAAGCTTACTAAGTTATCTAGTATGTTAGCTTCTAATTCTGCAATAACTACTGATTTAGTTTTAAACTTGTATAATAATGAAGAATTGGATAATGCTTATGAAGAAACTAAGGTTGATTGTTATCTTTATGAACTAATTCAAAAGAAAAAGTGTGATCTATTGACATGGTGGTAGGACAATACAGAAAAATTCACCATCTTATCAAACCTGGTCTGAAAATATTTATTAGTACTAGCTACATCAGTTCCTTCTAAATGCTTGTTCTCAGATTCAGGGTAGCATGTAACAGTATTGCATAACAAGCTTCAGCCTGATATGGTTAAAAAATATTGTTTCTCAAGCGTAATATGAGACACTTTTCCATTTTTAAGCTAGATGAAGTATAAAATACATGTAAAAGATATATTTATGAGAATAGTAATTTTGTTTTTAAAAATTAATAAGCTATTTAGCTTAATAAGTGTTATCTGTCTTGTGACCCTAATAGAATATTATGGAGATTAGATCATAGATTAGACAAATTTATTACCCCAGTCTTATTTTTGAATAATATAGATATGTTTAGCTAGAGGAATTTAAGATCAGATAGTAATTACAAAAGAAGAATATATTAACTATAGTAAATATTTAGAGAATCATCAGGAAATAGCATATCATATAATAAAATTAATTTAGGTTAAATAATAAATAATTGTATCAATAATTGAGATAGCTATAAAAAGAGAAATTGTATTCTAAATTTCTAATCTTTATCGTATTAAAAAAAGTGCTAGTTTATAAAAAAACAAAAAAAAAATAATAATAATAAGAAATAAATAGATAAAAATATGCAAAATTTTTAATCAGATAAATTGGTAAGCTTTTTTAGATCAAATTATTACAAATATGCTTATTTTATTTTATACTCTTTATAACTGAACATACTTTAATTTATATTTGCACAGATTTTACTTATTTATGCTTTTATTTATTTAACTTAGATTTCTAATTATGAATATAAGTACATGGACTATTATTTGACAAAACTTAGTTTGGGTATAAAAATACAATACAATTAGATATCACTTTATCAGTATAGTTTATTAAGTGCAATTAAAATATAAATACGCAAAGAAAAAACTTAGAAATCTTACAAAATATCCAAGTTTTCTTTTTGAGGCACTTATCACTTTATTTACTATAGTTATAATATTAATCTTTAATTGTTCTTATTATTAATAGTTTACACTTATAATGCAGTTTTCTTAAAACGAATATACCATAATTTTTATAATTTTATTCAAAAATAGGGAATTATATATTAGATATATTAGATAAATTATATGAACTTTCAGAGTTACTTTAGTAATATTTTGATGGATTTTTTGTAAAAAAATTTTTTTTAATAGATAAACAAAATGAATTGTATTTATTTCAAAGTTATAATTAATCAAAATTAGGTACAAAAGTTGTAAAATGTAAAATTGTGAATTGTGTATAAATAAAGTGCAAAGTTTTGTGCTAGAAATTTTATATGTATATAATAGAAGTTTCAGAATTAATGATTCAATGTCTGATTTTAGATAAAATAAGTGATGTATTTATTTCAAAATAGGATTTTTTAAACTCCTTATTTTGAAAAAAAGTAATTGTTATATTGATAAGGCAATTCTGGGTAATGGATAATAGGGTAATCGTGTTATCTAATATAATCAGATATCTGTATTACCCAGTCTAATCGGGTAATCATGTTATCTGGTTTAATTAGATAACCAGTTTTGGTTTTGGGTAACCGGTTAGTAAAAACATATAACCTGACAGGTCATGGGTTTGAGTTTTCAATCCTGTTTGGAACTCTACAAATCACTATTTAGAAAATAGCACTAACTACAAAAACAATTCAAAAATAATGAATTTCACAATTACTCAATTAGAGTCCTTTAATAACAGAGAAATTAATAATACAAAACTACAAATAAAAAGCAATAGAAAGGCTAATCTAACCCAAGCCCCAATTAACAAAACTAAAGACAATATAAGCTCTAATACTCTGGAAAATACTAATACCAAACTATTACTAATAGAAATTTTTCTTATACAAAGTGAAAAACCAACAAACAAAAACTATATGATAATAGAAACCAAAGATTCTAAACCACAGCACAAAAGAGGCTTCTTTGATAAAAAAGGTTTTCCTGATCTTCCAAAAATCAAACCAAACATAAACAAAAATATTTTAATCAAAAATGAGTGTGGTACTCTAGACTATGGCTTAGAAAAAAAAATAGAAAACAGCCTACAAGAAACTTCAGGTAAAAAACAAAGCAAAGCTACAAAAAACCAAAATAATATAAAAATATATACAGCTCTATATAGGCTCTAAAAAGCAGTTTAATAGACTCAAAGAATATATATACACCACACTACTACTTCACTCTCTGGGATTTATCTTTAGACTTAAAAGCAGAAGAAATAAAGAACTAATTTAGTACTATAGCACAGTAGCAATAATCAACTAGCAATACTCATTCAATTCAAAAGTAGCTTATATTAGGATTTCTCCAAGTATAAAAACAAAAGACAATCTCCTTAAAGTCTACTAGAGCAAGACAAAACATATCGAACTATACTAGGAATATTTGATTTTAAAAGAGCTAAAAGAAAGAAATAGATATAAAGCTACAATTCACAATGTGTCAAACTTAGCACTAGATAGTCTTTTACTCTGATAACTAAAAACTTATAATGTTCAAGCAGTTTATATTCTAACTAATTGCAATAGAAACTGTTATGAAAGAGCCCAACTATACTTTAAAACAGAAGAGGATTTAACACAAGCTATTAACTCAGAAATATACTACTTTAATATAAAACTACAGTAGCAATATACTTGATTAGTTAGAAGTACCAGAAAACTCCAAACCTATCTTCCAAGCCCAAAAGATAAAAACAACACCCAAAATAACAAAGAAAAGCAACAAGCTGCTGAAACTGAACCTTATAAAAACCAAAGCCTTTCTTAAAAACCAAGATATAACAAAATGCTTCTAGAATAAAAGTTCTTTACAACTCTAATAAAAAGAACAAAGCAATTAAAAAAAAGCAAAACCTGCTTAAAGAAAAGTTCTAATCTAACAAAGAAAAAGAAAGCACTGCTGGTTCTTCCTATAACCCAAACCCAAACCTAGTCAAAGATCTGTAGAATCTTTTAAATAAAATAAAAAACAAATTTATAGAGATAGAGCAGCAAATCATTTAATACTTCTGAGTTTAGCCATAGTTGAATTACAGATGAAATGGTTAGAAGATACTTTAAAGTATAACAAACATTATTAGAAAAAGGAAAAAATAACAATAAATAAAAATTTCAAATATTTAAAAATAGGTTTTCATAACATTAATGGTCTAAAAGAAAACAAGACAAAACTCCAAAAACTGATTAACTTTGGTGCTGAAGAAAATTTGAATATTATAGAGATAACTGAAATGAATATTAATAAAAGAAATGCAAATTTCATAGAAGTAAATTGAAAACAATATAGAGCATTCTGAACAAAGAATACAATAGATAAAAAAAAAGGTTTAGGAGTAGAGGTTTTAATTGAGAAAAAATAGCAAACATATCTAACTGAAATAGTATTAAAGAACACTTATGTATTAAAAATAGTACTTAGATTTAAAAAATTAGTACTAGTATTATAAGTAGTATACTTCCCTCCAAATAACAAGCAAGTATAAAAAACACTACAACAAGGCTTAATAAAAGATATTACTAGAAGTAGCTATAATACCAAAATAATAATCAGAGAAGACTTTAATATAATAGTAAAACTAGAAGCTACACCAAACTGAGCAACTATACTAGCATCTAATGACAAAACAGGCAGCAAACTCTTTTTTTTAAAATAGTTCCAAAGAGTAAAATTTGCTGAAGCTTACTTTCTAATAAACCTATATATATACAAAGCAATATGGTCCAATAGCAAATATAGTTCAAAAATAGACCACATATGATTAGACTCAAAAATTAAAGATCTAACAATAGATAGCGATATAGAAGATATGGATCTAGTCACAGGCAGTGACTACAATTTAATATGGACAAAAATACTACTAAGCCTTATACTTTACTTAAAGTTGCATAGTGAATAACAAAGAGGTTACTTAAGTTATTGAAAAATCTACCTATATAAGAAAATGCCAGAGAAGATGTGGGAAGAATTCACAGTATTGCTAGAAAAATATATTAAGGAGAAACAAAGAAAAGCTAAAAAGAAAAGTAAAAAAATATATATCTTGGCAAATGAATACTTAATCAATGAAGGCTGGAAAAAGCTCATAAAATACATAACTCTTGCAGCTAACAAAACAATCTCATTTAAAAAGATTAAAAACACAATAGAAGAAAAACAAAAACAAATTATCTGAAATCCAAGATACAAATAAATCAAATAGCTCAGAAGTATAAATAGAAGAAAAAAATATAATATTGATTTGAGAATTGAGCCTAAAGACCAACAGCTTATAAATAATCTAATAAGACAAGCCAATCAATTTAATGAAACCCAAATTAAAGAGATAAATAGCTTTTGGTCTAAACACTGGATAGAAAACCTAAAGAATTAGATTAAAATAATTGAGAAAAAATGATTAAGGAACAAAAAACAGAACAGAAGAAAAAGATAAGAGATAATATAGAAAGAAGATATAGAATAGTTAGACACAAAGATAAAAAAATGCTCAACAGTATTCTCAAATAATCCTGAAATAAAATAACAATAGAAAGACTGT
Source organism: Dentiscutata heterogama (assembly GCA_910591775.1). Lineage (NCBI taxonomy): Eukaryota > Fungi > Glomeromycota > Glomeromycetes > Diversisporales > Gigasporaceae > Dentiscutata > Dentiscutata heterogama. The sequence continues at coordinate 5,047 of CAJVPU010000789.1, read as the reverse complement.
TAGTTACTGCAAACAAAACAACTGGAAAAAAAGAGCTAGCCTATAAACCAGAAAAAGTACTAAAAGCAGTAAACAAGCATTTCTTAGAACAATTTAAAAAACTCTCTATAGTCTCAAAAATTGAAAATGATATATAGCAGCTAGAATACAAACCTCTTAACTACATCTGTCAAGAATAGTATAAGGGTGTTTTAGATAAAATCAAGAAAAAAGAATGGGAAAAAATGCTCCAAACTACCTCAAATAGCTTTGCTCCAGGGTTATCTAATATTAGATACACAATCCTGAAAAAGTTTAGAAAAAAAGCAACAAAAATACTTCTTCAACTCTTAAACCTTATTATAGAAGAAGAAATAATACTGAAAAAATAAAAAATTGGCATGATCTTTCCAATTTCAAAACTAGCTAAATGTAACCTGCAATTAGAAAATATAAAACCTATTATAATTCTCGAAGCAGCAAGAAAGAGTCTAGTTAGAATTATCCAAAGAAGGCTAGATGACTATATCATAATACACCAAATCCTAAGAGGGCTAAACTTTGCAAGACTACAAGAAGAATGTATCCAAGAACCTATCCATATTATGAATACCTTAATTGAGTTAGCCAAACAAGAAAATAAAGAAATATGAATAATACTTATAGATATTAAAAAAGCATTTGACATTGTTGATCTTAAGAGGCTTCAACTAGCAATCAAAAAAATCAAGATTCCAGAGAAATTAGAAAGATTTTTAATCAACCTTTTTCAAAACAGAGAAATCAAAATATCTACTAAATTTAGATTAACAGAAAGCTTTATTGCAAAAAGAGAAATAAACCAAGATAAAGTAATCTCTTTATTGCTATGAAGAATATACTTTAACTCTTTGTTATGCAAACTTCTAAAATGCAAACAAGATACAAAAGCACGAATCGAATAGCCTCTAGAAATATATTGTAGCGAAATAAAAGAAGAGTCAATACAAGTAGCAGGACTAGCCTATGCAGATAACACAGCTCTCATAGCAAATTTGAAAGAAAAAATGCAAAATATAATCAGTATTACAAAATCTTTCTTCAGTCTTAATAATATCAAGATTAATATGGTGCACTAAGCCACTTCACATCAAATGCGCCAAATTTGGGTATATATAAATACTATTTAGCCAATCAGAATGCGTTATATACTAATTCTGATTAGATAAAAAAAAATTATAGAAAAATTTTTAAAATTTTTTATATTAAACACCAAAATTTTGAAAGCATAATAGCTTTAAATATTTAAAAATTTAAATTGTAAACTTTTTAAAAAATTCTAACTAATAATTTGGATAGTACTAATAAAAAACAATAGTTTTTATCAGTTATATTTTTAAAAAATATTTAAAACTTAAGATTTTATAGATTTTTTAAAATAAGCATAATTTTTGATAAGAAGTGACTTGGCGCATTATAGAAAAAAAACCAAACTTATAGTAATAAACTATCACAATAAGAAGAAAGAAAAAGCAATAACAATTAAAAAAGGGAAAAAAAAGATAACTGCAAAAAGGAAGAAAGAAATAGCATAATATTTAGGAGTTTGGATCTTCTCTGGTAATATGAGACAAATAACTAAAAAAAAACTTGACCTTTCTTATATTTGCAACTCTACTTATTAAACAATGCTATAACTTCAACTTGTTTGTCTTTGATTAATGATTCTTCATTATCAGTAGTAGGGGAGAAAAGTATAGCTTACTGCTAACTTATCTTTAATTAATTAAATTAAAAATATTAGAACAATAAAAATATATTTAATAGGTAATTCTCTAGTTACCTGGTTCAAAATTTTTTTTATATATAAATTTTATTATAATTACAAATGCATAGTACCTCTATTTAAAACTTTTTTTTTACTAAGTTAATTATCTTTCTGACTTAAGAGACTTTTGTAAAGCTTATTAAAATGTATTTAATAATAGTTATAGCATCAAAATTAGCTTGGTAAATGCCAAGATATCTTTAAAAAATCTTTCTTTTACTATGTAAATTTCTTTGCAAACAATAGTATTGTTTGTAAAAAAAATTATATAGTAAAAAAAAGGTTTTTTTAAAGATATCTCAGCATTCACCAAGCCAATTTTGATACTCTAACCACTATTAGATGCGTTTTAATAAGCTTTACAAAAGTCTTTTAAGTTAGAAAGATGATTAACTTAGTATAAAAAAAAGTTTTAGATAGAGATACTATGTATTTATACTTATAATAAAATTTATTTATAAAAAAAATTTTTTAAACCAGGTGACTAAAGAATCACCTATTAAATAAAATAAGTATAATTAAATATATATATATTACTTACAATATTTTTATTTAATCTATTTTTAATTATTTTATTATTTATATTTAACTTTTCATAATAAGCACTAAGCATAACTTGGCATATAGTTATAGTATATGCCAATTGCAAATTAGTCAGCATAATAGCAGGTCATACTTTCTCAAAAATACGAGTAAAGTATATGTTAGCAAGATTATTTTTGCTAATAGAAGTAAAAAGTTTTTGATAATATAACTTAGTTTTTTCAGAATTTTTCTATACCAAGATTACTTGAGAAATTAAATTTGAATTAATTTGATCTAAGAGAGTCTTCCTGAATACAGTGAAAATAGATTTTTGAATTTTTGTTAATACTCGACTTTGACATAAATGATAGTAGTTAAGGAGCTATATAAAAATAAAGTATAACTTGTCAAAACCAATATGTATAGTGGATCAAATTTGTATTAGTTTTGACAGGTTATCAGGTTTGAAGAATAAAATTACTATATTTAATTAAAAGATGGTAGATTAATTTTTTATTAGTTTTGACAGTATTGGTTTTGACAGGTTATACTGTATTAAATATATTTAGTATAAATTAAATAAATTCGAATTTGTTTGATTTAAGTTAAATTTTATAGAATAAATAATTTAAATATAAAAATATAAAAGCAAACAAAATTAGAAAAACAATAAATCAAAAATTTGAAATAAGTAAAATAAATTAAAAATAAAAAAAATTAAATAAAGCAAATCAAAATAAACTAAATAAATATAAAATAATTCAAAATAATTCAAAATAATTTATATAAATATAAAAATTATAAAATATAAATTATACAAAAATTACGAAAAAATAGAAAATTCTAAATCAACTAAATAGTATTAGCAAATCTATTTGAATAAATTCAAACTAATTCAAATTTAATAAATATGTGTTAGTTTTGATAATTTAACTTTATAATATACGTTCTATGCTAAATTCTCTATAGTTAAATAAAATTTGGGTTCTTTTTCAACAAGATACTTCTTAGCAGCCTCTTTTAATTTGTCTGAAGTTGGGTAAATGGTTTTAATAATAAGCCTTTTGGTGATGGCTAAGCATGATTACTATTATAAAATAATATATTATTAGCTTAAATTAAATTAATTATAAAATTTTTTTTTTTTTTTTTTTTTTAGCAATCATGTCATAACTTTACTTTTTATTATAGATTTAACATTTAAACAAAATATAGATTCTATTTATAGCTATGCTATTTAAACTAAAGTGTGGCTTACCTAGTTGTTAGTTGGTATCTATGTGTGACCTGCCAAAGTAGAATTAACCTCTCTACTTCTCTCTTATTTATCTCGGATAAGAGACCTATAGTTCATCAGCCTGGATCTACAGCCTATCATGATCTTTTTTTAGTTACTGTATTATTTTACCAGAACTATTTATCAGTCCCTACCCAATTGTTAATTTTTTTTACTACTATATTTAGTTTTTCTCTAAAATTATTTTACTATTTTTCTCTATTATTATTATTACTATTATTTCTATTATTATTATTTTTCTCTTCAATATTTTTTAGTTTTTCTCTGCTATTGAGCAATTTTACGATTCTTTTCTTTTCCTTGGATTGGGCTTCTTCTGGGTGTTTTTACTTTTTTTCTTTTTTTGCTTTTTGGTCAATTTGAAGTTCTTTTTCCCAGATTGATACTTCATTACAATGCTGTATCTATATTTTCTCTTAGAAGAAAGAGTGCTACTTGTCTCACCACTTAAGTATTATAGCTTCTAATGTTTTCTTTAGAATAGATTTAGCTTTTAGTACAGGTGCTAGATCTACTTCAATAAGTCCTCTTGCTATTTCTTTTTTTCTTTGAATCTGGATCTTTTTTTCTTGTTTTACTAGAATTTGTTGAAGGGTTATATATAGAATCTTTTCTTTTATTTAAGGTTCAGGTTCTTCCAAATTTCTTTAATAATTGTATACTTTTCTTTTAGCCATCTTGCTTCATCTGCTTTACATATTGTTAAATGATCAAAGTTTTTCTTCTCTTGTAAGCACTTTCTGCAAATTGCTGAAGGGTAAAAATCTTCTTAATTTTTTTTTTGGAGTTGAAGTGTAGGAAGTAATTTGCTTAGACTTTTAAGTTAGAAGCTCCATTTTTTGTTAGTTTTGAAGGATTTTTTTTTTTCTCTTCTTTATTTTTCCCATAACTTTTGGAAGATTTTCCAGTCCTGGTTTGTAACTCTCTTCTGGTAGATCTTATCCTTTGGATTTTAAAAGAATAGCCAATCTACTTTGTAAAATATGTAGGTTATCTTTTTGAGAAAGCCACAAATTGGAGTTTTTATTATTTGGTTTTTCTATATTGGACTAAAAATAATATTCTGGATCTTATTTGTACTGAAGATTATTGCTTCTGATTCCTATGCACCTTTCTTTGCTACTTTGTCTGCAAGATTATTTAGAATATTTCCAATATATGCTTTTATTTTAATAAGGTATACCTTAATGTTTTTAGTTATAAGGTTTTTGGCTATTGCTCTGAGAATGCTTATATTTTTAGTTTTACACCAAGATCTTGTGTTTTTGGTTTTCTGAAGTCTCTCTATTGCTTAAATGGCTGCTTGGCTATCTGTATCCCTTAATATATAGACTAACGCAAACAAATTTGTTTACATTTTTACACTTTTTTAGCTCTGATTTACTTTTTTAAAATGCCAAAATATTTAAATAAAACTTTGCACAATTATATTTGAAAAT
>CAJVPU010000788.1:0-15436 GCA_910591775.1 Dentiscutata heterogama | reverse complement strand
GCTAGTATTGGGTTGTTTTGGATTCGGACGTAGCACTTTGCTGCGGTGGTCCTTTGGTTAGACTAATTGCCTACGAAATTGGTAGCTTCTGCTGTAGTGATTATTAGGCACTGCAAAGCTTGCGATAAGTTTTGCCTTTGCTTAGGTACTTGCAGTAATTGGCCATATGTAGCATTGGCTCTTTGGTTTAGTAGATTATTGGCTATATTGTATAGTGGCAGCAAATCGACCATCAAAGGTGCTTTTCTGCATCTGGTTCGATTATTCGTTTTAGGTTGTGATTGGGTAGGCACTTGGGTTACTTTTTCCATGAGGGTGAGCTGGGTTTGTTGTATAGGGTGGTCTTGGTCAGTTACGACTTTCTTTTCATGGTTAATCATTCTTTATGCCCTTTATTTTAAACTGATCAATACTTTCTTTCTGAATATTTGTTGACTGTGATGAAATTTGTAAAATAGATAAGATGCTAACTTGTTTATCGATTTTTGTATCCTTCTTGAAATATTCAATGCTACAAGAAGTTGGCTATTATTCTCAACGTTTCTATCATAATGATAAGTTAAAAAACTTTCAATAGAAATCATATTCTTGTTAGATCTTTGTTGCCATATAATTAAAAAAATATCTTTTTTTAGATGGCCGAGCATTGTTATTTTTACATTTGGCCATTATATAGTAGTTTCAATTTTTGACTTATAAGCAATGAAAGTATTTGACAAGGTAATAGGTAGATTTGATATATTCAATGATTTGTTTAGCTAAGTCCTAATTTGATTATTTCTTTTAACAAACTTTGTATCACTTTTTTTTTTTGCAGGAAAAAAAAAGGCAACGAAAAAACATTTTTTAACTTATTATAATTTAAATAATGATAAACTAATGAATATAAAAATTTTATTTTTAAAAAGATAACTCTAGTTCTGGCTGTCATACCATTCCAATCTAGCTTTCGGGCAATTATTCGATCCCAACCTGGTACACATTTTCCAGGTGCTTCACATCAACCTTATTACTACAGAGAACAATTATATATGTGACCAAGTCATAATAGCAGGAAGAAACGTATCCGATCCAAACTGTGAGAGATTAGAATAATTTTTTTATATACTGCATACCAGATGTGGGATTAAGTTTGGATCAGGTATGTTTTCTCCTGTTAGCCATTGGTATATAGTCATGGTTTGTTTACTTAGAGCAAAAAAATTAAGTTTTTTTTTATTTTTTATATGCCTTATATATATTACATCTGACTCCTATTAATTACTTAATATTAATATGGTATGTGATATTTTATTATATATATACATATTATATTACATATATAAAAAATTTTACAAAAATATTAAAATTTGATTTTTTTTTTTTTTTTTAACCAACTCAAATTCAACTACATTCCTATCCTTTCTTCGTTTAAACAACTACCAAAATATGATAGAGAGTGACTAATCCAACATCTACAATCTTGTTTAGTTACCTTGTTGAACGCTTCTTCAATTCTTTCTAGAATTTTTTCTTGGCTATCGAGAGGATGTTTTGCTACCAAATTTTTCACCTTAGAAAAAACCATTTCTATCGGATTTAAAAAAGGTAAATATGTTGGCAAAAATATGACTTCATGTGGTGTTTTTTTAATTATTTGTTTAACTTGTTTGTAGATACTCGCATTATCTATTATAAAAATTTTGCCATTATTTGGGGGGAAGAGAACTTATTAACTTTTTTATAAATTTTTTAAAAATACTACTAGTGGTTGAACCCAAGCGGTATGAGGTTTTAATAATTCCATTTCCACTCATTGCAGCAATTATTGTAATATTTTTTCCACGTTGAGTAGCTACTTCTTTAACGGCCAGTTTTCCCCAGGGCACATGCCCCTGAGAATGACAGAGATGCAGGTTGAAACCAGATTCGTCTATGTATATTACATCATTGAATATATTAATATTCTCTCGGGATATTCTCTCAACATACTCTTTCCATTAAACAATAGTAGTATCTTGGTTCCGCTTCACAACAACAGGTACTAGCTTCTTTAATGTAAATCCTAGTTTGACAATATTGCGTGCGATTGTTGATCTGCTTACCTGTATATTTTATATGGTATGTAAATGTGTACATTAATTACAGTAAATATATTGATTTATAACAAGTAAACTCTGGCCTGTAAGCTAGTTAATGTACTAGTATACAGTCTAGATTTCATCCCGTTTTATAATATTATATGTATATATATATATACTTCTAGATCAGAAAACCTTTCAATAAGATTCTAATATAATTCGTTAATAGTAATGGTTGGGTTTATTTCCATTAGTTCTTTTAAAAAGAATCTATGCATATCATTTAAAAGTGATCTCTTATCGCCACCTCATGGCTTAAGAACTATCCTATCATCCTCATCGAATCTTTTTACAATACTTTGAATTGTTGAGGGTGCAAGATGAAAAAGGTGAGAAACTTTAACTATTGGAATATATTGGTTGTTAACCATATCAACAATTTTTTCTCGCATATCAGGAGTAGTTTTTCTGTATGGATATCTTTGATTTCTCATGGTCAAATTTGTAGTTAGTAAAATATGAGTGTCATTAAAAGAAAACCTGACAATTTAAATATGATTTATATTTAAATTTTCTGGTTTTCTTTTAGCGACACTCATATATTATAATCACATTAATTAATATTATTTTAAGGTATATAATTATTATGTATTTTTGTATATACAGTGCATGTAGTTACATAAATTAATATTATTTTAAGATTATAATACATACATGATTATATAGTTTCTCATAAACCCCATACTTAGTAAAAGAAATGATAATCAATGATAAGAAGCTAAATGACAAGGATCGAATTAGAATGTCCAGGTACTGCAGTGCATAATTCTGCTCATGCTAAAAATAATTTTTTATATTGTTCCCGTCAGAGATCCATGATTTAATCACTTTCTAAATCAAATTACAATGTAAAAAGTATCTTTAACGTGAGTAGAATTATGCACCATAGTACCTGGACACTCTAGATCGAACATAACAAATATATCACATGGTAATTCAGAATTATGATGGGAATTACAATGTTGGGCGGCATTATCATATAGGTGGAAATCTTCAATTTAGTGATTAGTTTGTGATTATTTAAATTAAATGATGAGATTAAATAAGATTTGAGCCAATAATATACATGATACAGTGTGATTACTAATATTGAAAGTGATTATTTGTCAGTGATTGTAAAACTGCTTATGAGTTACTTATCAGTTACTTATCAGTTTTTATGAGTAGTATACCAAACAGATTAGATAAAAATAATCTGAATGATCCAAAATGATCCATTATTATCAAAATTGATCCATTACTTATCAGTTTTTATGAGTATAATCACCTTAATTTTATATAGTCACAACACTCTACTAAAAATTTCTGCCCATATATTAAGATCAGATATATTATTGATTATCGTAACAATGACAATTTATTATTATTAGTAAAATTTTAGATTAATTATATTAAGAAAAGTATAAGTATTATACAAAGCATGTAATGAAATTAATATAAATAACAAAAGTAAATAAAGAGAACAAGTTAGTCTTTTGACTAGTAAAAGTAAAAATGAAGTAAAGAGAAAGATGCTTACATACTAAAGTTATTTTGTATACGTTTTATTCTAAGTGAAATAAATAGTAAACTATATATCTTTAAACAAGATAATAGTAGTAACCGTTACTGTCTGTGATAATTATTGACTATAATTAGTTAGAGTATGTAATTTTTCATTATAAACAATAAAAAATCCTTAAAATCGTATAAGTCAGAATGCTCTATAATTATAATCCTTAATAATATTAACAGGAACTTGAAGTACTTTCAAGTATAAAATACGAATATTTTATGGATTACTTATAAGATTTCATGCAATTACTTAATACATAATCACTAAGCAATTCATAATAAGTTCTACCTACTAATAATGAATACTTACTTAGAAGCATTTTACACCCTTAAATTGTAAATATAAAGAAAACTTAATAATAAATTATTTATGATCTCATGTTTACCCCAGGGCTATAATTGGCAATTAAAGCATTTTACGTACCAATAGCAGAATTAATTATCAATACCGCCATAATGTCATAATGTCACAATTCTACAATAACACAATATTGAATAATGTAATACCCTAATATTGTACTATACTACTGGGATGACATGAACGAAGTCATGGAGCATTCATTTGTCACGAAATCATGACCCAGACCCATGACGTCTAATGAGCGAGGGTAAGTGGTGATAAATTTGACTGATTAGTAAGTAATAAGATATGATGAGATAATTGGAGTGATGCACTGGGTGATGAATGTCGAGTTTGATAGAATAAGTGATGGTAAACATGAGGTCATGGTAAATGACTATTTAAGAGTTTTTGGATCGAGAAGTGGTTCTTCCTCTTTTGTCTTTGCTGCTAGCTCGACAAAAGTCTAGCTTTGTCATTAGTGCCCACCCACACGCCACCAGGCAAAGGAGTTGTGTGTGGGGTGTTTGGTGGTTATGGGTATGTCGATAGCCCAGGTGGACAACCCAGATATTGAAGATAAGTACTTTGATAGCCTGACTGAACAGCTCGGATATCAAATAAGTGAATAGAGTAGGATAGATCAACGATACTAGGAAATAGCTGTTGACCACATGAACAGTGAGGTGATATCTCATATGTGTATTCCATTGTAGTGTTTGATATATAGCATATGATCGAGTGACAAATATAATATCTATGTGAAATGCAGTTACTCTAATTCAGAAACTGATAAATATATTGATATTCGCATTTTCATTCACATTAATTTTAGTCGGTAAGCATAAAAGTTATTTATATTCTATTTAAAATCTGTATGACAGAAGTGAAATAAAAATATATTATGATTACAAAGGGAACTTAAATACGGAAGTCTGCACATTATAATAGATGAAGTAAGATGTCTATAATATGAAACAACAAAGATGGCAATAAGTATAATGATGATTGCACAAAAGCATTTCAACTTAGAGTACTTACATATGATAATGGGTTCAATTCAATGAAGTAGATAATGTTAGAATTGAAAAAGAAGAGTTTGGCTCTTTATTTTCTATAACATTGTTTGATAATCACGAAATGAGTTTAATTATATAAGAGTATATGAACTATTTAGTAAATTAAAACTGTTATACTTTAAGTGAAAAAGAAAGTTTCATGAGTCATCAATATGCTTCTTAACTATATGTCTGCTCATATTTGTTATTAATCAATTGAAAATTATATTTATAAAGACTTGTGAGAGTTAGCAATTATTAAATAATTATACCATATTTATATAAGTTAATCTATATATGCTGTAATGATAGGCAATTAGTAGTTTTTTCAAAAATCTTACGCATGGTTCATGAAGATGACAAAGTGGTGGCAAAAAAAATTCACGAATAATGCCATCGCCAACCTTTCTGAACCTCATCAGAAGATTATAAAATATGATATTTAAATTTATACCTTCAAACGGTGAAAAGTATTTACGTATGGTTCAACTAGATAATCAATATAAATTTAAATATCCGATATTTAATCATATAAGGTTTCAGAGAGGGTTCAGAAAGGTCAACGATATAGTCGCAAATTTTTTTTGCTACCACTTTATTTCAGAATCTTATGGAAATAGGTCAAAATTTTACTTTAACCTCAGAATATTTCCTGATTTATAATACGTCCATCACTAATTAGAGTGTTTAGTTTACTGCCTGCACAGAATTGTAAAATAAAGTCTACTAAATTAATCAAGTCAATAAATATTATCAGCATTAAATATAATAATTTAAGATGTCAATTGCTTATTTACTTATTTATAATTACTGTATTTGGCTTTTTAAACCCTAAATATATATTGTAAGGGGCTCTGGTCGTCTGACTCTACAATTTTTTATTTTTTTATTTATTATTATCTATATTTTATTATTAGTATTAGTATTATCAAATATATATTACTTAACTTAGTTAACCGGGGGCTTCTTCTCCTGAATCAAATCAATAAGTTGGATAAATTCACTTTAGCGAATTTATTTGCTTAATCTACCTTAATCGCCTTAGTAGATAGTGAATTTATTCCCTTAGCGAATAAATTCAAGAAAAAGTTGTATATTTTAAACTCTGTAAAAATATATAAAAGCAGAGCCGCTCTTGCTCTGAAATAAGGCGGAATGGAGTTAAGTAATACTTCGAAATAAATAACAGTAGAAATGCTCCAGTAGTTTTATATTTATCTTGTTCCTCATAAAAACATTCGAATAGAAATATACACTGATCTAGTTATAATTGATAAACTATTAAAAGTCTTAACCTTCAGAATTCAAGTAGAAGCATCTCTAAGTTCCCTAAAAATGATATCAACACAAGCCAAATTTGTGTTCTCTTGTTTCTGTGATTTCTTCTATACTTAAGTTAGAGAGAGAAAGAGAGTTGATTAAAAACCTAAAAACCCTTTTTATAATAAAATATAATTGATCAAACTCTGATCAAACGTCATTGTTACCTCTAAAGTGGTTAACAATTGATTTCGTAAATCAATCTTAATCCCGTGACCTATGTGACAATTATTAAGTATCTTAACGATCAAAGTAGAATACTAAAGCCTAGCACACTAAAGTTTAGGTCGAAGCACCACTTTTGACTCCCCTTTGAAGCCTAGAGAACATCAATAAAAGCATAAGTCAAGACTTAACTTATCTTGACCTCCAAATACACCACAGCAAGACTCAACAAAACTTTGAGACTCGGACCAAGTCTCTCTGCGCCTCTTTCTGCCTACCAAATCGAAGTCTTTAGGGCCTTTAGATTGTAGATTAGTTGATTAGTTTATTAGATTTAGCTAGATTTAGCTTTAAACCATTAAGTTAGCACTTTTTCAACGTGCAAGTCAATAAATATCTTCAGCATTAAAATATAAATAAAAAGCCTTAAAGCCTTATTAATGATTTATCAACAGGTTAAATATCTAAAATTATAGAGCTAAAATTATTATCTTTATAGTTAATTTAGCTTCAGTTTTTAGTAATAATTTTTTAACGATAATACTAGTGATTCATTATTATCATAAATCCGGTTTTGTTATTTTATTTTTTTTTTATTTTATTTTTTTTTTAGCAGGAGCAATTCAGTTTTTTTTAGTGGGTGCACTTGGGTCATTTTGAATTTTTCGTCAGTCAAATGAACCAAATTCAAAAAAAATAATTAACAATATATTATGTTACTGTGCCGCAATAGCTGATAGCAAATATTGTTGAATAGGTTGAGACATGAAATTAGATATGATAAATAAGTTGGGACACGAGATCAGTTGGGACATGAAATTGGTTGAGAAGTGAAATAGATTAGAACATGAATTTGATCGGGATACGAAATTGGTTGAGACACGAAATTGGATGAGATACGAAATAGGTTAGGACACGAAATAAGTTGGGACATGAAATAGGTTAGGATACGAAATTGGTTGGGACACAGAATTGGTTAAGATACGAATTCGATTGGGATACGAATTTGGTTGGGAAGCGAATTTGGTTGGGATATGAAATTGATTGAGAAGCGAATTTGGTTGGGATACGAATTTGGTTAGGAAGCGAATTTGATCAGAATACGAATTTGGTTGAGAAGCGAATTTGGTTGGGATACGAATTTGGTCAGGATACGAATTCTGTTTGGTTGGGAAGCGAATTTGGTCAAGATACGAATTTGGTTTGAAAGTGAATTTGATATGAAAGTGTTGCAAAATGAATTTGGTTGGGAAACAAATTTGGTTGGGAAACGAAATTGGTTGAGATATGAAATTGGTTAAGATATGAATTTGGTTGAGATACGAATTTGATTGGGATACAAATTTGATCAGAACGTGAATTTGTTTGCATTTTATACTAATTTGATTGGATATGAAATTGATTAGAACACAAATTTGATTGGGATAAAAACAAATTTGAATGGGATATAAATGAAATTGGTCAAAAAATCCTGTATTAATAATATTATTAAAAAAGTCTACTAAAACTAATTTAGTTGCATTTTGATGGCTAAATAATATATTAATTACACTTCTGGCACAATCATCTGTCATTTTATTAACAATAAATGAAACTGGTTTATTAAAAAATTTTGATTTAATAGCTGTGATATGTTTTTCATATACTGGTTTTAAGTAACTCTGTCTTAATGTTTCAGCTGAAGGAATAGATACACTATTAATAAGATTATTCTTAAGCCACAGACGTAAATTATTAATCTTTTCTAATAGTATGTTGGCATTTACAAATGCCTCAACCAAATCTAAAATCATATTCTTTTTTTTTTTGTATCGCATCTATTGATATATGTAATATTTGTTGTTTTAATCTTATTTTACGTTGTTCTTTTGCTTTTTAATTTGCAACATGTCTAGTATTGCTTATGTGGGTTGTAATAGTTGATTTTGTACTAAAATTAACAGGCATGTCACAAAATTAGTACATCAAAAGTCCATAATCCTCAAAAAAATATTTCTGAAATTCATTTGCATGGCTTGTTGCAGTAACTTTGCATGGCATTAAAAACAAGCTACTTTAAAAAAAAATTTTAATTGGTAGTTAATAATTGTATACTATATAATATAAAAAATATTAAATATAATATCTTATAATACTTTACTTTTTTTTAAAAAAATCTCTAAATGAAAACATCAAGCAGGTGTCGTTAGTTTAGTAGTTTATCTTGTTTATATTTGTTTGTTGCTCGTATATTACAAAAAAATCTAACAAGTATTTCCAAATAACTATAAATTTGAAATATTGAAATATCCTTTATTTTTGTATTTAAAATTTGCTTATCCTTTAAAATTGACAATTGATCAAAAATTGTTTCGCTATAAATTTTTTTATATAAACTAAGTTATATAAATTTATATACAATTTGATTGGTGAACTAAAATAGCTAACCAATTAAATTTTATTGTATAACCTACTACATATAAAAAAGTCATAAAATTGTGTTATAGAGCAATATTTACTAAAAATTATGATTTATTGTAATATAATCTTTTCAAAATTTTTTAGAGTTCCTGGTACAGACCTATTGGTACAGACTCGTTAACACAGATCTATTGGTACAGACCTGTTGGTATAGACCTAATAGCATAGACACAGACTCGTTAATACAAAATATTTATTCTTATATAGAATTCTAAAAAATATAAAAACTCTGTCTTTTTGCCTAAAGCAGAATAGATTCTGCCAGGTTCTAACTTGTATTGTTCTAACTTGTATTTTTCTAACTTTTTTTCTATTAAATAAATAATATACTTTGACTATATATCCACTACTGTATATATACTCTTTTTATTATATTTTTATAGTATTTTTATAATGTTTTTCTTAAGTTTTTACTCTACCTTTATTGTATTTTTCTGGGTTTTTCTTTCTATTTCTTATACTTTATATTCTATATTTTGAGCTATTTTTAAGTTTATTTCTTTTGAGTTTATTTCTTTTGAGTTATATCTAAGTTTTATTTAAGTTTTACTTTTTGTATATACATATCTTTACCCTTTTCATATTAAGTCAAGTGGTATAGTTAGCAAGGCCAGTTATCTATATTACAATATAATCAAAATCAAAATGATTAGTTTTATTAAATTGATATTACAAGAAGTTACTATTAGTATAATATTATTATTATTATTTTCTTATTATTATCTTTTTAATATTATTTTTTTATTATTACTTTATTATTATTATTTTTTATCCTTATCTTCTTATTAATATATTTTTATTCTTATTTTTTTATTACTATTTTCTTATTTTATTTCTTTATCTTTATCTTTTTATTTTTATTTTTTTATTTTTTTATTTTTATTTTTTTATTACTACTTTCTTATCTTTATTTTCTTATCTTTTTTATTATTTTGTACTAATATAATAAAAGATATTTTTTAATATTTTTTTTTTTATTTTTTTATTTTTTATTTTTTATTATTAAAAACCGATGTCACAGTTGCTTAATGCTTTATTGTGTTTTTTATATTGTCTGAATTATAGACATTTTTGGTACATTAATAAGTATACAACTAGCCACACGTACAATTTTTAATTGCCTATTTAAGTAGTCCGCCCGAAGGTTCTACACTAGTTGCCATACCTGCAACCTACTAGGAAATTGCCTATTTAAACACTCTGATTTTCTGTACTCACCTAGCAGTTAGTATCTAAGTTTCCATATAACAAGTACCATCTAGCTTGACATGTGGTCTCTCTTTCTGTGCTAGAAACCCAGGCTATATTTATTTTAAGGAGTATATCACCCAGTAGCAAGGCTCAGGGTGCCTCCCTGTCAACAACCTATCTACTCTATAGTCCTATTAACAGGACTATGCCCTTGCAAAGTTCACCCA
Source organism: Dentiscutata heterogama (assembly GCA_910591775.1). Lineage (NCBI taxonomy): Eukaryota > Fungi > Glomeromycota > Glomeromycetes > Diversisporales > Gigasporaceae > Dentiscutata > Dentiscutata heterogama. The sequence goes on along the minus strand of CAJVPU010000788.1, from coordinate 5,001 downwards.
AACCTCGGTACCCACTTTATAGCATATCCTTAGTACTTCGGTTCCTCTCCACTTTGGTTCTAAACTTCCAATTCAGATGGTCCAGAAGGACTATAACCTGTCCTTGGTTTATCAGCACTACTATGACCTTTTCTTCCAGTTAACTGGCAGCCTGGTTAGTGGACCGGCTTTACTACACACTAATCATGCCCCATCTGGTTTTTCCACTTCAGTTTTCTTTTTTCTTGGGTCTAGCTTTTACAGTAGTACCGTCAAAGATCTGTGCTACTTCTTTACTCAGATTTTCCAAATGGGCTTCCGTCTTCCTAGTTCTACAGATTTACACGATCTAGGAACTTATCTAGTATTTGCACTACCTATTACCGCTTTGCATTTCTCCATATAACTCAAAGTTGCACAGATGCCCCAGTCCTGCCAGTCTTGCTGGTGCGACCATAGTTACAGGTATTCTATTCCAACTGATTGATGAAAGACAGTTGCTATAACACAGGTAATTATTTGAATTTTCTGTCTTTGGTGGGTTTCGAACTCTTAACCTGCCACTTGATAAGGGTGAAAACCTAACCACTACATTAGATCACCACACCTCTTTTTTTAATATTTTAAATAGAGTTTCTATCTATTATTTATTTTTCATTTATCTATTAGATATTCAGATCTGAATTTATTTAGATATTCGTTTTACTATTAATATCTGGATAATTATCTAAATATTTGTCAGATTATCTAGATATCAATAATAAATAAATATTCAGATAAATTTAGAGATCCAATCCGGATAAATCCGTCATCCATTTATCCATATCTGAATTTATCCAGATATCCATTTACTATTGGTATCCAGATAATCTGACAAATATTCAGATAATTATCCGGATATCAATAGTAAAATGGATATCCGAATAAATTCAGATCTGGATATCCAACAGATAAATGGATAAACGGATAATGGATAGAAACTCTAGATAAATTCAGATAGATTTATTCAAATTAGACCTCTAATTTTAAAAATTATATAAACTTTGCTTTTTTATCTAAGGCAAAATAGATTTTAATTTATATTTTTCTAACTTTTTTCTAATAAATAAATATTATATTTTTAACTATATATCTACTATATATCATATATATCTATTTTTTATTATTTTTATTGTATTTTTCTTAGAATTTTTTTTTAATTTCTTATAATTTATATTCTATATTTTGAGTTATTTTAAGTTTATTTTTTTTGAGTTTTTTTTGAGTTTTTTTTTTTTGTATATATATATATTCTTACCCTTTTTATATTAAATTAAGTAGTATAGTTAACAAAGCCAGTTTTCTATCCTACAACATATATATTTATAGAAGTGTTATAAAATAGTTTAAAAAAGTATAGTATTTATAAGAGTTAAATTTGTAAGATAGGCTAGTACTATTAAATAGTAAATATAAAATATTTTAAAAAATAACTAGCTATTATTTTTTTTTCTAGTGCCTATGAAATAGATATAGATATAAGTAAATATATAAATTGATTCCCTATACTTATAAACTATTTTATTTTAAAACTGTTTAAAACTATTTAAATACTTACTAGTTACCTATTTAATTGTTAATATTTAATTTAGCTAGCTAGCACTATAAAAAATTTTTATATAGCTAAATGGGTCTAATTTCACAGAATTGATTAATTAATATATAATATATAATAAAAATTTAGATTAGATCTTATTTACTTTATTTTCATTTATTAATTAATCTAGCTAGTATTTTTTTTCTGGTATCATGAGAACTGAGAGTTTACTAATTTCTCTTCACACTTCTGATTGGTTCTACTAATTATTTATATATCGAAATATCAATATTATTAATTAATTTTATGGTACTCTGATAGTAAAGTGTGGGAAGAAATTAGTAAACCTGAGAACTGAAGAGTGATTTGTATAAATTAATATAATAAATTTTGTTAAAAATCATGCAGATTAATATTTTTTAAAAAATATTAATAGCCAGGTTGCACAAATTAACATATGCATAAATAAGTTTTTTTTACTTTAATTCTTTTTAATATATCATAGCATTGCTGTTTATTTGGTGAATTTTTTCTGCTAGTACTAATTTTTTTCTCCTTTGTAGGTTTCAGTTCATTGACTTGAAATTAAGTATCTAGAATTCAGAATAGGAATATATATTTTTTTTAGTTATTTCATAGTAGGTTTTTAAAGATTTCTAAATGTTTTGTAACCATTTGCTAAGTTTTTATAGATTATGTGACATGCTAGTAGAATATCTAATATTAAATTTACTTATTATTAAAATATATAGAAATGTAGCACACTAGTAGAATATATTAAGTTAGATATTGTTGAAATAAAGTCAAAAAGGATAAACATAAGATATTTGTTTATTATTAATAGATATGCTAATTATAAAAAAAGAATTTTGAGTTAAAAAGGATAAACAAAAAGCATTTGCTTATTATTAAAAATTGATAGAAATAAGGATTGGATATTGTTATAATAAAGTAAATAGAGTTGAAAAAGATGAACATAAGACAATCACTTGTTATCATGAATTAACAAAGATTGAGCATACTAGTTGAATATATAATATTGGATATTGTTATAATTAGTGATTTGACCCCATAGTTGGGTGCAGGTATGGCAGCTAGTATGGAACCTAGGGCAGACTACTTAAATAGGTAACCAAAAGTTGCATATATGGCTAGTTGTACTCTCATTAGTTAAATAATCAGAGAGCTTAAATAGATAATTTCCTAGTTAGGTTGCAGGTATAGTGGCTAGTGTAGAACCCAGACAGACTACTTAAATTAGGTACCAAAAGTACATGTGTGGCTAGTTGTATCCTCGTGAAATTGATGTAATATCATATTTATCTGAATAAAGCTAAGTGCCGGGGATCTAAGTGGTCACCTTAATATTAAAAAAAAAAAAATTGATTAGTGATTTAAACTAAGAAAAGTTTTTTTAATTGGTTAACCAAACTGAATTATTTTATTTAACTAGTTGCTAACTGGTTAAAATTAATATTTTTACTAATTTTAGAAACTTTTAGAGCTTTGCTCAAATTTTTGTCACACTCAAGCTCATCTTTTATATTTATTTATTTTTTTTTTAAAACTTTTACTCTCTTCTTAGATAATTTTTATACTATATCAACCCCAACAACCAATTATCCAATTCTTAGCCAGTTGTACCAGATTAACCAATTAAGAATTTTCTCAACTGGTTAACTGAATTTATTTAGTTCAGGTCAATTAACTGATTATAGAAAAACTGATTCAAGTTACAAGTTATAATAAAGAAATTAGAATTAAAGATTTGCTTATTATTAAGAATTAGTAGAGATAGTGTATATTAGTAAAATATCAAATGCTAGATGCTATTGTGATAAAGGAATTAGAGTTAAAAATATGAGCATAAGGTATATTGCTTATTATCAAAAATCAATATACTAGTAAAACATATAATTTTAAATTTTGTTATAACAAAGATGGAGAAGTTAAAAATAATAAATACAATATAAGGTATTTGCTTATTACTAATAGATATGCTAATAGAATATATAAAGCTAAATATTATTATAATGAAGAAATTAGAGTTAAAAAGAATAAATATAAGGTATTTGTTTATAATTAAAAAATTGGGCACCTCAAATCAACTCTTCCTATCAATCACTTGTACCAAAATTTACCAGAAAATTTTTTGAATTCAAAACATAGTGAAGAAATTATAGGAAGTGCCTAAAGCCAGAACAAAGCTATAAGTTAGCACTTGTCATTTAGAGATAGTTTTCATATACTACCTGCTGGCAGGTTTAAAGTTTATCACTTATTGCTTGAACAGCACCTGTTATTTAGAAGTAGTTCTCATATGCTACTTGCTAACAGGCCCAAAGTTTATCACTTACTGAAAAGAAGAGTTCGTTTGAGAAAAACAGTTCATAACAAGTAACTGCTATTTGTTTAGTCACTCTTTACTCTAAAAAATTTTTTTTATACTCGCCTGCTTGTCCTGGTAACAATATTTTTGAAGAAAAGTAGGCAAAACAGCTTACCTCTATCTAAAAATTGATATTGTTTACTAGTTTTCTCTTCTGGTTGACATAGTAGATAGCAACCATATATTTGGCCTAATTTGGATATAGTATTACTAGTTTGGTCTAGAGCTAACAATTAAGATACTTTTAATAGTAGCAGCAGGTGGCTTGAGATATAGGTCCTCAGATGGTGGCAGCACCTGGCTTGAGATACAGATTAGAAGATTTGACCAGAACTTCTAGTATTAATGTAGTTTGAAGAGAAAATCATAAAGGTTAAGGCAAAGCTTTATAGTAGAGATATGCAATATTATTACTGTCATATAATTTTTATCTACCTAGCACAGATTATAATAGTGTTTTTAGTATATAGTTTTTTTTTGTTAGAGTTACCTGACTTTCTTGTCTTTTTTTATTTTTGTTTATTTATAATGGAAATATATTTAGGATAGTGTTTTAGTTGTTTTAGATTCTTTTATTTCTCCTAGATGTAGTTGTTTTTTGGTAAAAGTAGTATATATAGTCCTCACTTATAGAATATAGAAGATAGATATTCTATTCAGACTTTGGTGGAAGAAGATCTTGAAGGTTGGATAATCCTAACAAGGCATACGATGGCCTATTTATGATCAAGAGATATACTAGTTAATAGTATAAAATTTTTAGAAAGTTAGAGATCCTGAGGGAGGTAAACAGTTGTTATGACAGGTCATACTGAGTATTATCCTTGGTGAGTCTTTATTGAAATAGAGCTATAGGTTGTAAGAATTTAGTACAAATTATATAAATTATATAACAGTTTATATAAATAAAGGTAGGATTGCTTAAACAAAAAAAAAAAAAAAAAATCGGGCACCTAGTAAAACATATAATATTGGATGAGGGGTGTGGCGACTTAGTGAAGTGGTGGAGTTGTCGCACCCCCAGATGGCAGGTCTAGAGTTCGAATCCCACGGACGA
>CAJVPU010000787.1:0-15440 GCA_910591775.1 Dentiscutata heterogama | reverse complement strand
ACACTTACAATATATAAACAAACATTGTCATTATTAACTCATTATTAACTATGACTGATACATACGTCATTAAAATTTCGGTAATTAATTCCAACTCCATACGTAACTGAATGCTAGGTTCGTGGTTTAACTCTAATCTCGCGCTTTATTTTTTATAATAACGATTGATAATCCAATGATTGACTGAAATGAGAGTGCGCCAAATGAATTTATTCTTTATTAAATATTATATAAATAGTATAAGAATTGCTAAACTATATTGTTAAAAAAGGTCATTAAAATATATTTTTAGAAAAGTATTAAATATAAAAAGAAAATCGACTTTTTTTTTAAAAAAGTTTTTTTTTTATTTATTTATTGATATTTTTTGATTTTTATATTGAATAAACTTTTTAATAAATCTAATTTTATTCATTTTTTTACTTTTGTATTTTTATTACATATCAGATATACAGTAAAATATATATTGTATAAAGTATTTGAAATAAAAAAAGTTATTTACGGGATGACACACTAAGCTTATTTATCTAATATTATAAAAATAATTTTAAGTAATTAAAAAAAAACCAACAAAATATATATAAATTTAGTGAATAGAATACATGAATGACATACATGCAGTTCGTTACAAAATTTTTATTAATGAACTTTGTTGAATAAGAATTTGTAAGATCTATCTAATACTTTAATACTCTGAAATATATATATATATATATATATAAACCAATCCTTGTTTTTATTTTATTAACCAATCGATAAAAAAAAGCTTAAACATTTTAGTTTATATTAATATTTTTTAATAATTAATTGTTAAATTATGGATTTACTACAGCGAATATCATATAAGATTTATTACCTTCTTTGTATTCATTTTTTTTTAAGCAAAATTTTGTAATATTGATAATTTTTACGCGCAATTTAATCACACATTTGACTTTGCATATTATTAAGTCGCGAAACTTTTTCAATTATGGTAAGGTGAATTTTAAAATCTAATTTAAGAAACACATATAATTCTGGAAATATTTTTATCCAATTTAATAAAATAGTAAAATAGTACCTCAACGCTAACTTTTTAGACATAAGATGCATATTATAAAGAAAATAGTATTATCGAGAAGCCTATAAAATAATAGAAGAGAAATATCATGATTATGAAATCAATAGTTGTATTCCTAATATCGTTGTTTATGCAAAAGTGAACCATTTATTACTATAAATTTTTATTATGAATTCGAGGGTAATGTTTATTATAACGCGCAGAAACATGCATACTTTAAAAAACTGGAATTTTGGAATTTATCCAATTTATCCAAATGAAAATTAATTTAAACCTCTACGAGTTAGGTTTCTATAAATCATCGGTTTAATGAATACTTAGGTTCTGTATTTAACTGTTAATGGGTTCAATTAATACCGTACGTGTAATGTGCATAGCTATTGCCGATTAAGGTTGGCACGTGAACATTCGAGCTAAAGGAGATTATGAAATATTGAATATCCAATATTAATATTGTTTAAAAAAAGGTTAAAAAGAGGTTTAAAATGGTATATACCGTACGTATTGGGAATTAAAGCAGATCGTGAGACTATAACTGTATAATGATAAGCTATCATTTATTATTAACATTAACGCTAATAAAAGATTTATCATCCTGATTTCGTGTATATATAACAATTTAATTATTTATTTTAACTTGGTTAGATTACGTACGTGCGTGCGTACGTACGAACGTAGATATATTATTACGTACACCTTGATATATTTGTGTTAAGATTCAAATTTTTAGTTAGGATTGCATTAAAATTAATACTTTTAGAACGAAAATATATGCATGCAATGATCAGATCACCAAAATGAATAAAAACTGCGTTATAAAAAAAAATTATCGAATAGGATATGTGTCCGAAAAGAAGTTTTTTCGTCATGCAAATCAAAAAAAAATTGGACAACATTTTTCAACTTTAAGAAAAATTAAATTAAGAAAAATTAAGAAAAAATAACGAACGATCATTTTAAGTATTGTTTTTTTAAAATTTTTTATTTATTTATGTATATAGCAAAGAAAACCCTCTTTTTTTTTTCTTTTTTTTTTGTCAAACGCGTGTTACGACCGCATCCAGCAAAAAAAAAAAAAAAAAGAATAAAGATGGATTTTTTTTTCTAAGCTAATTTTAATTTTTTTGATTTTAATGAAAAATTTGTGAAGAAATTATATGTATAAAAAAAAAAGCTTATAATAGAAAAAATTGTACTATAGTCATTTTGTTTACAAAAATGAGGAAAAGAAAAAAGTATAGCATATAAGAAAAAAAATTAGTTTTTTTTTTTTTTTTTTTTTTTTTTTTTGATTATTAAAAAAAATGATGTAAGTAAAAAATAAAAGGGAAGCGAAAAAAAAAGAATAATAAAATTCGAAAAAAAAAAAATATTAACACTACTAAAAAATTTGTATTTTAATATGAATAATTACGTCGAATTAAAAGTTTGTGTTTGTGTGACCTACATATAGTAGGTTTGCTTGAGATTAATTTTTTGAAATGAAAAAAAATATACAAGAAAAAAAAGAAATAATCCCATTTCATTCGAAACCGGTCGAAAAAAATGAAGGTTGTTGGTCATTACAGCATTAACGAATGATTTTGAACACGTAAGACCGTTAGAACACTCGCGTTACTAAAGATAAACAAAAAAAAAAATACACACCACCACCACCACCACACCACACCCAGCCTAAACACGAAAGATACCAAAAAAAAAAAAAAACCACATGAAAAGAAAAAAAAAAGAAAAAAAAAAGACATCCAGAAATTTGTATTTCTATTTACAAATATTACAGAAAAAAAAAAAAAAAAATTATTGATCAAAAATGTAATCATATATGAAAGTTATAATTTTTTTCTTTTTTTGCCCTTAAAAAATTCACCATCAATTAAGACCATGGATCATAAAATGAACTTTTTTTCAATCTTAACACAAACACATTCATCGATAAAAAAAAATTCAGATACCACTGCTAACAGTTGGTTGATATTCAAAAGCTGATGACAGTGGCTGCGCATGATGACGAGGAGTAGTTAATAAAGGAGCAGGTAGTCTATTACTACTCGTGAATTCATAATTGTTTGTAGAATGATATGGGTGCGCGAATGATTGCGCAAATGTTGGAAGTCTCTCACTACCACCAGCTGAAGATTGTTGAGAATAGACCGGTGAAGAATTATTTATTTGCGATTGACCAATCGGTGGCAACGATGGAGCCATCGACGAAGGTGGTGGTAATGGAGGTGAAGGGGATTGAATATTCGCGGCACCGGAATTTGAAGATCCCGTCATATGACCATTGGAACGATAATAATCACCAGTTTGTGGAGATGGAAGTGATGAATTATTATAGTTATTCGCGTTTTCATTATTATTATTATTATTATTGTTATTGTTGCTGTTGTTATTACTAATCTGAGATTTTGTTGAAAAATAATCATAAGGGCTTTCCATTAGAGGTGAATCTGGTATTGACCGTCGTTCTTGTTCTTCTTCAAGGTCTGAAGAAGATCCTGAATTACTTGATCTTCTAGAATTTGATGATTTTTTTGCCATATCACTTTCAACTCTGTCATCTTCATCTTTAATTGAAGAATTTGAAGTTCCTCGTGTTTTACTACGCCAGCTCTGTCTTTTATTTTGAAACCAAATTTGGACAGTACGTGGTGCCATCCCTAACTCTTTTCCTAATTGAATACGTAACTCAGTGGAGGGAAAAAATGTCCTAGCAAATACATCATTAAGAACTTTTAATTGATTTGCATTGGCTCTCTTACGTTTAGCTTTTACCATGGTACCAGAATTAGGATTTGAATGATCAATATAAGGAGAACCAAGATGGTGATGGTGATGATGATGAATTTGCTGATAATGTGAATGTGGAATCATACTATTATGATGTGAATGAGCACCGAAAGACGGTGAACCATGAATAGAATAATTTGAAGTACTTGAAGCTCTATCAGCATAATGTGAATAGTGAGTATTATGAGATTGATTAAAATAGGAATGATCATGAACTTGTCCTGAAGCACGTGAGGAAGTAAATCCAGATAAATCTGAATGACGTCTTTGATCAACAGACGGTAATAAACGTTGATTAGCATAAACATGAGAAGTTGAAGAAGGATATGGTGTATATCGATTTTGAACAACATCAAATGATGATCGTCTCATTATATGATGTGGAAGATGAGATGACATATTATGAGAATTATGAGAACTATGAGAACTGTGAGAACTTTGAGAACTGTGAGAACTTTGAGAACTGTGAGAACTTTGAGGAATATTATTAATAGATTCAGATTGATGATGATGATGTTGTTGTTGTCGATGATGAAAATGAGACTTTATCGGAGAATCTGAACGATAAGTATCCGTTGTAAAAGTAGCAAATTGTTCTAACGGTTGATTATGATTCCAAGATTTACGGGAATCCAGATTCCCATTTTCGCAATTTGTAATATGAGGTAAGTCGGAGTTAACATCCGATCTCAGATTAGGTGAAGAAGCAAAAGTTCTGATTGAAGGTAGTACAGGCCTAACTACCGAAGAATCCTGATTAAGGTGAGAACGTTTGGTCCAAACCTGATCCAAAAATCTCTCAGTGGTAGAGAAACCAACATCATTATTATTATTATGATATTTAAGGTCATTTCTTCTATTATTATCTTGAACAAGAGAAAGTTTTTCATCTTTTTCAATAGGAGAAGGAGAAAGTGGAGGTGAAGTATCAGGAGTAGAAGTCGCAACGCGAACGTTATGACAAGAACGTGGAGAATCCAATGATTCATTATCACCAAGTTGACTAGTTGTTGATATGTCATCCATGCTACTATCTCCATCGATAGAAGAGTCGTAAGCAGGAGAAGAAGTGGATGGTAAGTCGCATAACAGGCTTGAAATATCTAATACAGAAGATTTTCTTCGTGGTAACGAGGATAATGAAGAATTAAGAGAAGGCCGTTTGGTGTTACTGCTATAGTTGATTCCGTCGATCACCTCATTAGACTCATCTTCTTTATTCATTAACATTATCTTGTTACCATTACATTCCGATTTGGCATTGTGCCGCCGCGAAGGATCATGAGTCATGATATAAGGGCGCATCGATACAGATACATTCTTGGAGTTAATCATATCTTCCATGGCAATAGAAGGATTAATGTCATCTATGATGCTACTTTCACTATGTAGGTGGACAGGCATCTTCGTCGACTTATTCGATGCTAATACCATGGAACGATTTATTTTTTAAAAAAAGGGTGATGATGTATTTCTTTATAAAAAAAAAAAAAAAAAAAAAAAAAAAAAAAAATCGGAGTCAAAATAAGAAATATCCAACAGTTTGGGAGAAGTTGGCGATTTGACGAGAATGAAAGAACCGAAGAATGAAGAAAAAAATTTTATGATTCTTTTTTAAAAAAAAAGATAAATCTTCCTTTTTTTTTTTGTATTTTTTCTTTTTTTTTTTTTTTTTTTTTTTCCGGCGAAAACGTAAAAAAAAAAGAATGGACGGTGTTTCGCGATAGTATTTTTTTTTTTTTTTTTTTTTTTTGTAATTAAAAAAAAAAAAATGAAATGAAGTAACCCAAGAGTTGGACGTTTTGGACCAAAAATATTTTTTTGGAGGTGTGAGATGGATGGAGAGATTTGAAAAGGAGCACTAAGCGTATTTATATAGAAGCGTGAACGGGAGAGATCCAATCTACAGCACACTATCAATCGCAATAACAAATGATAATAGTTATAATTTTATAATTTAATTGACAATCTAATAAAATTATGTGTAACAAGTAAGTACTGTACCTTAAGTGTGAGTAATTATAATAATATATAAATAAAATAAAGAAAAATACAGTATAAAAAAAAAATGTAGTGTGTGATAATAAGAAAATCATACATTAGTTAATTTATATTGTAACACGTGCTTCATATAAAAGATATAAAAGTATACACATGCATCGACATTAATTTTTTTTTTAGGGGACGAGAAAAGTGACATTAAAAAAAGGGGTGCTTGATAATTGCAGGGGTGCATTTATCATCACCATAGGGATCAGGGTAAACAGGGAATATAATAGGATCATACCGAATATTCAACGGAAATATATTTTGCAGGAAAAAAAAAAAAATATGAACAAGTGTGAACAAATGTAAACGGTTGAAAAGACGAACGAATTATAAGAGAGAGATTATCGGAATATGCGGAAAATAAAGCGGAAAGAGAAAAGGAACAAATAGGAGAAAAGATGAAGAAAAGGTTGAAAAAACCGAGATCAAAAAAAAAACATACCTCAGACCGATTATCAACTTAGAAAAAAGGAGGTGAGACTTTTTTGGATTTAAATGATTAAAAAAATTAATATTATGAATTAAATACCATGAATTAAATACAGTGAATTAAATACAATGAATTAATACGATGCGAAACGTATCAATTGTACAGAAAAAATAACAATTTTAGAAAAATAACCAAAGTAATAAACAGGAGGTATTAATAGGGAGCAAACAAGTAATGCGATAAATCAAGTAGTAAATCAGAACATATAAAGTACGAATGATGTAGAAGTGATGCATAAAGACTAAAAGAAATAACAGATACGTAATTAAAAACAATTTAAATGAGAATTATTAGAAAACGAGAAATAAACATTGATGAAATTAAATCTAACACACCGCATAATATTACAATGAATGAATGATGGTGATGAATGATGATTAAAATGATGCATTGAAATAAAACCAAACTAAATCGCGTGAAATTATTGTGCGAAATCGAAAGTTGCATTACGTGATCATTAAAGACGATAATAAAGACGATAATAACATATGAACAAGGGACGTGATATTGTTAAAAAAAATTAATTCGCAATGATGTGAATATTTAATTGCCACAAAAGTTAATTCTTTTGTGTGAGATTTTTTTCATGACTTTTCAAAAGAAGAGACTTTATCAATTTGATCAAAAAAAAAAAGAGAATGAAAAGATCGGAAAAATTCAATTAATTTGTTAAATTATTAAAATTAACGCCATCATAAGATTACTTATGTAAGACATTATTTCAATATTTCACATATTTCATTCAAATCTTTCAAATATTATAAAATAAAATATTTTAAATATATACAGTATTTTAATACAGTATTTTAATACAGTATTTTAATACAATATTTTAATACAGTATTTTAATACACTATTTTAATACAGTATTTTAATACAGTATTTTAATACAGTATTTTAAATAATATATTCAAATACTTTAAATAAATAATATTTTAATATTTTAGATATTCAAATACTTGAAAAAAAAAACACTTCAAATACAAAGTAACTCCAATAAATAAATTGATACAATCAATTAATTCATCAGAATAGACATAACAGATATACAGTATAATATAGTACTCTTAATATTGCTATATATAATATCAGATAGCATATTTTTTTGATAATTGCATAAAATTAAAATGATTATAAAATGATCTTACACCTGTTGCAGGGAGGAATTAAATGGTTAATACCGGATTTTAAACTCTTAAGCCGAATATAACGATAAATAAAATTAATCAACATATAAAAAAGTGGTGAAACACCAACGTCCGATTATATCTTTTTTGACATGTAAATAAAAAACCGGATACCATATAATTTAAGTTATTTAACGATGATAACATTAGTTTAACGCTGTGTCACCCTGTTTCATTAATCCTCTCACGAATTCCGATTACTCAGAGGGTATTAAATATTTGCCCGCCCATATAAAGTTTTACCAAAACAGCAAAAAAAGATTTACGTTTTGTTGTTTATATTCAGAAACGTGTTCCTTTTGGTTAACAAACTTTGTCAGAGAGTAATATTTATTATTATTAAGTAAAATAGTTTTGTTTGTTTGTATATATCAAAATAAAAAAAAAAAAATAAAAATAAAAAAATATGAATGAATCATGTTGTTCTTAACTTTTTTATTATAACCTATGAAACTGTTTCTCACTTTCATCTATCAATACTATTGATTAAAGGATTTTTAACATCTCTTCGTTAATATTGATAAAGTCTCGTCTAAATAGCATCTCATTAATTAATAATTGATACATTATATATTATATAGATATATTATATATATTATATATATTATATATATTATATATATTATATATATATATATATTTATTTATTTATTATATATATTTTCTAATCAATCGTAATGATCATACTAATCGATCGGAGTTGATAAAAAACAACTGAAACATACATCATAAATATTAATCAAAAGGTAGGTTTAAAATGAGAGTTAAAGATGTTTAATAATGTTTAAAAATTTTTTAAAAATTTTAAATTGCTTAAAATAGTTATTAATAGTTATTAGATGTTAATTAATCCTCCTCTTTCTCCTTTCATCAGAGATCCCTTTAATTATTAACGATTAACGGTCGGATGATTACTCGTGACATGAATGTTTTCGAATGAATACTATCATTTACGTTAGTTTCAAAAAAATCGGTTGTTGAATATTAGTTTAAATTAGTTTAATATTTGATCAATTGATTATCATCCTTTCGCTATCTACTACTGTATTCACCGTTCTATTGATTTTTTTTTTTTTTTTTTTTTTCAGTTCTTAAAAAACCAGTTTGGCTATGCTATGAAAAAAAATTCTTTAATTATATAATGTGAGTATATAATGTGAGTATATGTGAGTATATAATGTGAGTATATGTGAGTATATAATGTGAGTATATAATGTAAGTATCTTTCAATCAATTATGTTTCCCATGTATTTTTAATGTATTTTAATGCTTTTTGGTAACTGATTTTGCGTCAGACTAATCTTTTTCGTGATGAAATTGATGAAATTTGATGAAATTTTTAAACTTGATAATAATCATCTTTGATATGGCGATGGGAAAGTCTTTCGCGAACGTATACATACAGTACATATTGTACGTACTGTAATACGTATGAGTGCATATAGTAAGTACTATGATACTATAGTACTATAGTACTTATAGTGCATATAATACTATAGTAAGTATAATGCATATAGTTGATAGTACGTACTATCATACATATAGTACCATAGTACGTATAGAAGACCATAAGGGTATAAACTATAGTACGCACGTATAATACGTATAAGATGATCACCACATTATTCACATAACTTTTCCTTATATCACATAACTCTTTCCCTTGGAATTCCCAAGAGCTTTCCTGAGTTAGGCTCAAACATAAAGGCGATTACTAATATTACTTAATGCGTGTGATAATATTTTCTTAATTAATGGTAATCTTTAAATGATTCATCCTTTTTATCACTCCCTTTCTCTTCACGTTACACTCATATTACATTCACTCACTCATTTTCTTTCCACGTTACACTAGGTCTGAAATGTATTTCTGGAAGATGGCTTAGCATATTCCTAGAAAATTGCTCAAGAAAAATCCTGTTCTTCAAAATTTCCTGGTAAAAAAAAATAAACACTTTTTACTGTCAATGTCAAATAATGAGAATAATTGCATATTATGCAATTCCTGTTTTTTCCGTAATTATTGGTTCATTGTTGCCAATTTATCCAATTTATGGGTTGTTTGTCACATTCGATCCCGGTAATGGTTATTTTTCATTTATGTTTACATATAGTACAGTAGTATACGTGGTTTTTTTTTTTTCCTGCTGATGATGATGATGATGATGATGAAATCTGACTACGTAAAATATCATATAATATTCTATATTACAGTATTATATAATATTGTATGTTGATCCATGGTGATACGAATAAGCCGCGTGTCACTCGCATAGTATAAATTTAGGGTGAATATCAAACGGTACCTCATTTTATTTTAGTATATTCGTTTAATATACTGGTATATATATATATATTACATTAATAATACTAAAAGAATTTATTTCTTTAAAGATCTTCAGTAAAACATAGATCTAGTATACAGAATATCCTGAATGTAGTAAAAATTAAGTCAATTGAAATCCCGATTGTTTGTAACATTCCTGATACGGACTGAATGCGATTTTCTATTGATACACTAAAAAGTTAGTCTCGAATTTCTCGAATTTTTCGAATTAAGAGATTTCTTGCCTTCTATCGATTCGCAATGCTTGTTCAATGTCCGTTCATTCAAATGTCCGCTCAAATGCCCGGTCAAATGCCCGTTCAAATGTCCGGTCAAATAGTTGAAAAATTAGCATGCATCAATTCCTATGCAGACTATTTAACAAATAACAAATCATGATAAAGACTAAGATATCACATTAACATTCAAAAAATTTTCTATTATCTCGTCTTTTTGGGTATCTTAAAGGAAGAATCAAATGTTATTCGTTGTTAATAGTACAGTAGTATGAAATGAAATAGATGAAATAATGCATTAATTAGATTATGTTAGATTATTATGTAACTTATTCCGACTTTCGAATTAAAAAAAAAGAAAATTCTTTTTTTTTTTTTTTCTTATTTCTTTCATTTGGTAAAGTCCAAAAAAATTTACCAGCTACATTAACAATTTAATAACTTAAAATCGTATATTACTTTTTAGTGAAGTACAGATCGGTTTTTATTTAATGTTGTGATTTCTTTTATGATCATCTTTGTAATCCTAATACGTAATGATGGATTATGTCAGTAGAAATTATGCATTATCAGTTATAAGCATATTCCGAAAAAGATGTCCAGACTTTCCGTCAATCTGAGTAATCTAAATAAATATATATCGATATATATAAGAGTGTAATTTATTTAGCATATATCGTAATGATGATCATGATTATTAGAATGCATTTGTTATTATTTGTATCCATCATCAAATATCCGTATGGTTTTGACATATGCGCTTATTCACTCATATTTCTTTTTTCTTTCATGATTTTTCATCTTGTCATTCCATTCATTAAAATTCATTAAAATTCATAAAAATTCATAAAATACATAAAGTATATAAAGTATACAACGTTTATAAAGAAGAACCTAACAACGTTCATAAATTACATAACATTCAATAAAATTTCAACTTCAATATTTATAATAGAGACTTAAAATTCCTATAATCGATTCGTGAATCCTTTTGTTTCATATCTTGTCTCTATTCAATATATTCATTCATGTCATGAATATCTTGAATTTTAAAAAGTCAATAAAAATTTTCATGTTTCAAAGATCTCCGTAACTGATGACCTTACATCATCATGCTCCTAATAACGTTGAGTAATATAAATAATTAATTTGAAACAGACTATGATTAATTTGTTTAAAAAAAAAAATTTTTTTTTTTCTTAAAAATTTTTCTTTTAAAAAAAACGCCTCTACTTGCACATAAGTTTGGTTCATTCAAATATCCTAATTTTGTTTCCTTATCACTTCCAATATAGGATATACGTAACATATCAAATACCTAATTGCACGAAAAACTAGTTAAAATACAAGTATTACCTAATTCACTATATGTAATGTAATGAATTCGAAGATTCGTTATCATTATTCTACCGGAAAAATTATTGTTAAAGTCGTTGATAGAATTATTTGATAAAAGTCGTTGATAAAAGTCATTCTAGGTCTTTTCGGTTATATCATATGAAATATGAATATATGTAGCGAAGACAATTTTTAATCTATTAATCGATTATTTATCGAACGATTATTTATCGAACGATCCATGTATTTCCCAGTAAGTGAAAGACATTTAAATGTTAAATTGTTAACGTTATCGTTAAATGTGTTTTTTAAATTTGTATATCATATATATCATATATATATATTATATATTTCATTAGTTATTAATATACATCGATCTTTTTTATGAATTTAGATTTTTTATACAATATTTAATAATGTTCAATGTTCACTTCCCTGATCATCATTTACTGTATTAAAAGTTTGAAGTACATCAAAAGATATACTATTTTTTGACATCTAACTCGTTCACGTGCATTCACTCGCGTTTTTTTTCGTTAGTAACAACATCCCTATTTAAAAAAAAAAACCTCGTTTTTTTCTTGGACTATGATCTGTTTAAAACTTCTTACGTGAATCAAAATCCTTGCTTATGTCAGGTTCTTCTTCGGTACGTACATCTTAATTAGTTATTAATCTAACCATTTTATAATTATTTATTAATTGTTATCTTTTTTTGAGCAACTAAGCATTAACGTTAAATGCCTAGTGTATTTTGATTCCTTATAAGTGTAAATTACTGTATATTTGATATAGTGAGTTTGCTACTTTTGATATCAAATGCAGTTCATTCCCTTAATCTTATTATATCGTACTTATTTGATTCTTTAATTTTTGATCAACTTTTGAACAATAATATGTATAAATCTATATTGTGTGTGTATGCTATATGCTATGTAGAATTTACATGTGATAACTAAAAAAAAACAAAAGAAAAATTTTTCTTGTTACACCACTAATATCGTTATGAACTTTAATTTTACTTTAGAACGCCGAAAAAAACTTTGTTGAATATATATGATATGTTTCTGATCTTTTTGAACTTTTTGAACTTGAACGAAATGTTCTTCTATTGGATTTATGCAATTTTATGTACGTTATTCCTGAAGGCTTACGAGTGAAAAAAAATTTTTTTTTAGAGTTCTTATTTACAACAATATACGTAGCAATATTAAGATGTACATTAACTGAGTAACATCGTACAGAACATCGTACAGAGCATCGTACAGATGAATGTTTCACATACTGACAAAGTAAAATTCGTGGCGCGAAAAAAAAAAGTAACTATTAATAATTAGTCCATTGTATATTATTATATATTGAATAGTATAATTTTTAGTTAATTCGGTCATTAATTATTATTATTATTATAACCATTTTCACGTTAGCGTTAGCGTTAGACGTTTTTTTTTCTTTTATTGAATCTTATTAAATCTGTTATATAAAATCACGCCATATCGTATTAAATTTCTTATACTTGTTGGGTTAGCACTAAGTAGATAGTCCTGCACGGACCTAAACTTTTCATCGGTTCGCTACTGTTATATACTATGTTGATATTTTGACCAATTAAATCATTGGATCTAAATCCTATCGTTATATTCTATGATGCATTATTAGAAGTGCATTCTTTTACCGTTATAAAAATGGTTTTTAATAATATGCGTTAGATCACTTAAAGCTATAATAAAATATAGTAATTTTATTTGATTCTAATACTTACTAGTACTTACTAGTACTTACTAGTACTTACTAGTACTTACTAGTACTTACTAGTACTTACTAGGTTGATTAAACCCCGTTGGTTTGAACACAATGAAAAATAAAAAGATAGTCCCTGGAAAATCCTAATTCTCTCATTTCTTTATTTATCAACAAAAGCAATTCATTTCAAAAAAAAAAATAAAAATAAACGAAGACGTTATAAGACGTTATGATGGTATTAAGCATCAATAATAAAAAACATTATTGGATAACTTGTCTTCCATTTTTGGATTTACAGAAACTCATATTTTTTTTAAAGCGCTAAACCATGAATTTAATTAACTAAAATTAAAATTATATATATTCGGACGCAATCATTACTTGTTTGCGTGTCCACGTGTGATAACAAATAAATGAAGTCGGTAGTGAATATCAATACATGTGTTCTTTTATTCTTAATCTGAGTTTCTAATTTCAAATTCTTTCCATATGAATTTCTTTTTTTTTTAAAAAAATAAATCTATATATATTCATTATATGATTGTATAATAATGGTAATTACTGTAAACTATTAATTAATATGAGAATATGATATATCGCATAATTGTTCGTACAGTACATTATCAATTACTGAATTATCAGTTACTGTATCAACGAAATACGTAGAAATACGTAGAATATTCTAATTCACTCTAATTAAAATCATGTTTTTATATAATTTACGCCTTACTTACCTGTTACTGTAAAGATACCTACCATAAATGTTTATTTGTAATGCTGTAATGTTAGGCTTAAAACTACTTTTTCGATTATAAATAATTATGTATTATACAAATAATAATTTTATATGTAATAATTTTTTATAAAAAAAAAAGTTTCGTTATTAAATTTATTATTACAGTATTTATTTCAGTATTTATTACAATATTTATAATATTTATTACAATATTTATTACAATATTTATTAAGTATTTATTGCAGTATTACATTGTCATATATACCTTTCTAATAATCACTTCTAATATCTGACACTGCACTGTAATACTGTAATAAAAAATATATATTTATTACCACATTCTAATTAATGTTGACACAATGACGATAAATTTATGGATCTACGCGTGTTGTGTTGTGTACATGTGAATGACGTGATACATAACAATGATCGTACAAAGGAGATTGATACTATTTCTGATTATTAATCGTTATTTGTTTTTTATATCTATACCAGGCATTCACTCTCAATTCGTCATTGTGTATCCACTAACAAGATTGTTATTTGTGGTACAAACTTAATATTTTTGGTTATTGACTATGAAAAATCTTAACGTTTATCAAGTATTCATTAAGAAATAAATCATTAAAAATATTTTTGCCAATTATCGAAATGATCTCTCATCATCCTTCAGGGTTCGAAAATCAGAGTTTTCAGTTTATGCATATTAATATCAATATGCACCAATCATATTATGATTTTAAAAGAAATCTTTTCATCACAAAGTTACGGAATATGTAATATGTACACTTGTATGTTGACTTTTCGGATACCACCCAAATAAATCAATTCCATCTTTTAATCATTAATTGTAAAAATTGTTTCTAATACTCGGTAATTTTTATATAATATGTTTAATATGTTGAATTTTGGGGATGGAATTCTAGGACCTAAAGAAAATAAAGAATTTAAAGGTCAAAAAAACATAAATCTGGGTCCAATTTATAATTACCGTATTTCACGGACTAAAGAACAAAATCACCATACGCCTTCCTCGCCTTCCTTCCTTGTCTTTTTCATCTTGTAGAAGGCTTATACTTGATATCTTAAGATTAGACGTAGATTAGACGTAGATTAGACGTAGATTAAACGTATATTAGACATATATTGGTTTAAATATTATAATAATATAAAATATAAAATATAAATTTTGATCCATTATCCCCAGTATAGGATTATACAAAGGAGGGTGGTTTAACCCGTGAAAAATATGGGTTTTTTTTTTTATCGTTACAAAATCAACAATAATTATTCAAAAACAATAACAATTATTATTATTGTTATTATTATTATTATTATTGCACCGTGCATGTTCGAATGCTTCGATGAGAATTCTTAATGTTTTTTTTTTAATATATCATTGAGATATGAAATAAATCCAAGAAATAGATGTTATTTAATAAATAATAAATAAATAAATAATAAACAAATTTTTTTTAATTAATA
>CAJVPU010000786.1:0-15442 GCA_910591775.1 Dentiscutata heterogama | reverse complement strand
GTAAAATTTTCTAAAACAGGGCCCTTATATGTAATTATTTTACCTTTTTGGGCCCTTATTTGTAAATTCCCCTAAAATTAGTTATCTGTATAATTTAGATTACGTATAATTTAAAATTTATTTCATAATGGACGTATAGAATAGGTGGGCAATATAAGAAATAAGCTTCGCCAATGATTTGTAATTATTAATTTTTTAATATACTCACGTGATATTTAACGGAGTTTGCCCACCTATTCTGTAGAACATCCGCAATTTTAATGAGTTTTTAATAACAAATTTTTGTATGAGATTTTTAAAAGTTTTTTTTTACATTTATAAGTAATATCGAACAAAAATCTATCTCAAATCTGTCAATATATGGACATGAAGCTTTAAAAAGATCAACACTTGGATTACCCTTAATCATTTTTTTTACATGAATGTGATTTACGCATACCCCAACGTCATGTTCCCAAAAAGTACTTCAAAGTGTGCAAATAACAGATAAGAATTGATTTACATCAGCCAATCATTTATGATGTCACGCTTGAAATTGAACACGTGAAATAAAAACTAACCTAATTAATTTTGTATTACAAACTCCAGACAATAAATTGCTATCTTTTATTACTTTTTACTTAATAATAAATCATTATTCGTTAATAATTTCGATTTTAAACTTTTTTTCAAAATGATAGCTTTACCAAATGAATGCCTTTTTGAAATATTTAGTAACTTTAGAAATTGTTATAGGTTCTTATTTTCATGCCTTCTTGTAAGTCGTCAATGGTGTAGATTTATTGTTCCATTATTATGGAACGAACCATTATCTCATTGTAGGGATAGAAGACTTATAAGAGTATACCTTTTATCATTAAATGCTGAAGAAAAAGCTCCATTGATTCCATTAAATATACCATTCCCAAATGGACCAGAATTATTATTTAAATACACATCTTATACTACATTAATAAACTGTTGTAGTTTACAAAGAGGAATTATAAATTGGCTTTGCGGTGAGGGGCATGAACCTAGTGACTTTTACGATTATTATGACATATATACAAAATTCGAGAATGTGGTTCCAACAGTTGAATATTCTTTAATTACAATGTTATTACGAACAAGTAAGAAAATTAAACATTTAAATTATGAACGAATTATTAGCAACGAAATAGTGAAGATATTTGTAGATGAAAACACTACTATTACCACTTTGGATCTTTCTCATAGGCTTAGTTTTGAAGAAGTAAAGGCACTAGCAAGTGTTCTTTGTAAAAATGCTTACTTAACTTCACTAAAACTTGATCATTGTAGTCTTGGTTCAAATGAAACGAAAATATTAGCAGAAGCACTTTGTAAAAATACAACTTTGTCCTCATTAAATGTTTCCGGAAATGTACTTGGTTATAAAGGAGTAAAAGTATTCGCAGAAGCTCTTATTAAAAACACTACATTGACCTCCTTAGATCTTAATTATAATCGAATTGGTTTTGAAGGTGGAAAAGCACTTGCAGAGGCTCTTTGCAAAAATGTTACTCTAACCTCCTTGAGTCTTAAATGGAATGAACTTGGCCCTAAAGGAGGTTATGCATTGGCAAAAGCTCTTTGCAGAAACACTACCTTGACTTCATTAAGTCTTTATCATAATGAACTCGGTTTTGAAGGAATAAATGCGATAGCAGGTGCACTTTTGACGAATACCAGTTTAACTTCTCTAAGTATTGGATTTAATAAAATTAATTATGGAGAAATAGAAGTGATTGCAGATATTCTTTGTAAAAAAACCTCTTTAACTTCTTTAGACCTTAGTAACAATCAACTTGGCAATGAAGGAGGAAAGACATTGGCAGAAGCTCTTTGTAAAAACACTACTTTAACCTCTTTAAATCTTTACGGTAATCAATTTGGTTTTGAAGGAGCAAAAGCGTTAGCAGAAGCTCTTCATAAAAATACTGTTTTAACTTCTCTAGATATTGGATATAATAAAATTAATTTTGAGGGAATAAAAGTACTATCTGATGCTCTTTGTAACAACACCGCATTGACTTCCTTAAACCTTCGTGGTAATCAACTTACTTTTAGTGGGGTAAAAATATTAGCGGACACTCTTTGCAAAATTACCACTTTAACCAATTTAAATATTTCTAATAATCTACTTACATTCAAAGAAGGACAATTATTAGCAGAAGCTCTTAGCAAAAATATTTCTTTAACTACTTTGGATCTTAGTAATAATCGACTAGGTTATATAGGAGTAAAAGTATTAGTAGAAGCGCTCTGTCAAAATACTACTTTAATTGATTTAAAAATTTATTATAATCAACTTACCTCTAATGAATACAAAATGTTGGCAAAAATTCTTTACAAAATTAATTCTCTAGTTTCATTAGATTTGGGTTATTGGTTTTAATATATTTATGTAAATTTTATCACCTCAAAAATTTTGGTAAATTCATTACATCAATGTATTATATTAGAATTTTGATTAGTCTTTACTATGTTAAGAATTCAATTCGATTAATTTAAATAAAATACACGAGCATAACGATAATTTATGATTTTGATTAATCATTCGTTTATTTAAAATTTTGATTTAGGGTGTTCTCAAGCAACACCCAAAATGTGATCTGCTAGTGATTGAGATGATGCTCGATTATTACAATTTGAGGGTTTCAAAGTTAACAAATAAGTGACACATTTCGAAAATAATATGATTTTGTCAATAGCATTTTTACTATGTTGAATTACAAATCGGAAAAATAAAATAAGATTCTCTGAATTTAACTTTGAAACCCCTACTGATGAAATTGATCGAAATAATGATTGCGATCGTTCTTGACCGCCCTTATTATCGTTATGTCTTCATAAATATTGTAATAATTTTTTTTTTTTGACGATTACAACCGTAAAATTTCGCTGAAGGTAAAGCAAAGTGTTTGAACAACCTCTTTTTATATTCTATTAATAAGCAGTTTTAGCCAATCATCGTTAATTCTATGAGATTACCTCCAGATTTTTTTCGTGAAGTGGTAACTCACTTGATCAGTTTTTTCGACTTCCAACTATTTTTTAAAATTATTTCAGATCAATTGATTTAAGTGTTCGAGAACACCCTTAAAAAAACCAATTTAGTACATAAAAAACCCAATATATGGAAACCTCCCGCCACGGATTCTCTGTTTTTATGGCTGTATGCGCACAATAATATAGTTATGAGAGTTTGAACCACGACCAAAATATACTTTCTAAAGCCCATTATTTTTGCAAACGTTAATATTTGCAAACCAAAAGTTAAAAATGATAAGACTACATGTAATAACATACGATTAAGATTACATCGCCCTGAGCAAAAAAAGATGCTATATTATCAAAAACATGTTATATCGATATACCCATTATTTTTATTTAATGTTACAAAGTCGACTATACATGTCAAACTTTATATCAAGTTTCTGATATAAATGCCACTTTTCACTCTTGTAAAACTTTCCGGGGAAAGTGATAAAAAACAATTAAGAATAATTTTCTATCAAAGGCAATGAAGAAAATTTGTTGTTTATAGTTATTATAATATTGCAAAATATGCGATACCATAATAAGCTCAAAAATATATAAATGTCACCATATCTTATATTTTGCAACTTTAAATTGATTTTTTTTTTTTTTTTTTTGATACAGTACTGTATTTTGTTATCACACCCTCTAAGCCATGATACGACGAAAATGCATGTTTCTTTGGTTCCCTCGATTTCTAAAATTGGTCCTTTCTCTTTATTTTCCTTCTCTTTTTTTTTTGGATTTCTATTAGAGATCAGCACTTTAAGACCACAAGAATAGATCCTATGAGAGGTTTTCTCTTCAGATAATGTCTTTTCTATTTTGTAGGGTGTTAAGGGGTATGCGTTTCTTGGCTTCTACAGTCAACAATGTCCTATAACGAATTTACTTCTTAAGTTCCTCTTTTGAAACCAACCATTAATTTCTCTTATTTTATACTCATCATTGGGGTTTAGATATACCAACCAGCTCTATACTTATTTTACAAAAGTTCTGGGTTTACCTGAGAGTAAATAAGGCCATCAGCATACGGCATTTTGGTTTATAGATTTTTTTGAGAACTTTCATTATTGTAAAGTCGTGATTTGTGAACCTTTTATAGATTTTTAACATGGTCCCAACGTACGGACAATACAAAATTATATTAATTCACACATAATATAGCCTATTGATTTTAGATGGTAAATTTTGCTACACAAATAAGTATAATTTGAGGCGTCGTTAATCAAAACAAGTATAGCGAGATTAATTAGGGGACGTCTAATTGTAATATGTTGTTTGTAATTTAGTATCATCTAGTGTTACAAGCCATAAGGATTTTATCGGCTGGCTTAGAAAGCTGATAAAAAAAATCGGTTAAACGGCTGGCTAATGGTTAAGATCGGATTTTTTTTACCTTCAAAAAATATCAGATTTACTCAAATTTTTTTTCAACCTTTGTTTGTCTTTTATGTTGCCCATTTCTTTTCGGAAATTTTTGGATCCTTGTGTCCTCTATTATTTAATTTCGCTTGGCATTATCTCGCCGGCATAAATTATACTACGTATTTAAAGTTATGTATCTTAAGCCGCATTAGCCAGCCGATCATATTACATCGGCTACCTTAGCCGGCTTTTAACATTAGTATTGTCTTCAGGTTCACAATAATTACATCCATGTTACAATTAGACGTACGTAACAAATTTTTTATCATTTTGTGTACTAATTTCTTTTAAAAATTTTAATATCTTCAAACCTTATTTATATACGCCAACAGGGTCATTAAGTAGTAAAAACGCGGATGTTTCGTGATTGTCATAGTTGTTTTTTGACACATTACTTATTTCAGAGCGGCATAACCGTATGGCAACATTCCATAAAAAGCAAATGAATTAATTTATTCTTAAGCTCATTCTTTACATCCTTAAGATTACATAAATCCTCTTTCTTTTCTAGATCATAAGTACTGAATTGTACCAGGTTAAAAGTCAGAACGCGACTTTGCAGATAGAATAGTCGTGGGGAAAATATCGTGAAATATGTGATCTTCTCCGGCCCTACCATATGATCGTTTGGGTAACTGATAATTTTTTACCCTAGCGCTGATAATCTAGCGCAAGAGTAAAAAATTATCAGTTACCTAAACGATCATATGGTAGGGCCGGAAAAGATCAGCGATCACATATTTCGCGACATTTTCGCCACGACTATTCTACCTCAACTTTGTATCTCTGTAGTAGTCGCTGACGTTGCGGTCTCATGTCAAACCTACTAATGAATACAAGAGTAATTTTTAAGTTAAAAATATCCGATCAAAACAACTATCTACTTAATACATACGTCTGTGCCATTTCTGATCCAATTTCATAAGGAAATAAAACGTATAGATAACCGAAATACCCAACTTTCCAGTATGATATACTCGACTTCATAATATTATAGATATGATCATCGATAATAATAGGCTCCACAAATTCTAGAGAGTGAAATAGTGATGGCGCAAAAATTTGGCGGTCCTGTGATTTTTATCAAATCCGATTGTAAGATCAGTGTGTAACATACAAATGCGAAGTAAAAAATTAAAGCCGAAAAAAATTCGCAAGGAAATTAGCATTTTGCTATTAATAAAAGTTTTCGGCACAATAATTTAGATATATTCTTTTTACTTTGTATTAATGCAAACATTAATTTTTAGACAAAAACTAAGATATCATTTTGTTTAATTAGTCACGGGACCGCAAAATTTTTGCGCCATCACTATTTCACTCAATTCTAGATAAAGCGTTCTACGTAAATTTTTTAGACAAGGGACTTGATGTAATGAACCTTGCTATTTTTTGTATATCGATCATCTTAATCAAGAAAAATAAATAGTAAGATGACACTTCAAAAAGGCAAGTAATAATAATAACTATTGAAACCAACCATCAACTATATTCGCTGAAATAATTATTAATAAGCCGAAATAATAGAAAAAATAAATACAGAAATATAGCAAGAAAGTCAGTGTAGATTGGTATATTTGAAAATACTTTTACACTTTTTGCTCTTTCAAGAGATTCTTTAGGTAAATCATTTTTTTGTTATCATTTTCAATTGTTACAAGAACTGCATCCTTCTCTTCTTTTATATTTTGGCTAGATGTTAGACCCGTCATTAAAATGACGGGTTAAATTTAATCTGCGTTTCCCAAATTTCCCTGCATAATACACGATATGTAAAAAGACGGTGTAACATGAGAACAATAATAATTAAATAAAGCAAAATAATCATTCTAACAGCTCTTTACGGTTAGTGTTAGGATGAAAAGTTTATTATATAAAATCATTTTAATAGCTCTTTATGGTTAGTGTTAGGATGTGAAAGTTCGCATTATAAAATAATTCTAATAGCTCTTTATGGTTAGTGTTAGGATGAGAAAGTTCGTATTATAAGATCATTCTAACAGCTCTTTATGGTTAGTGTTAGGACGAGTTCGTATTATAAGATTTTATGTTAGGATGAGAAAGTTCGTATTATAAAGTTCTTTATGATTAGTGTTGGGATGAGAAGGTTCGTATTATAAAATCACTAACAGCTTTTATTGGGGTGTACGACATCAGTCTAATTACAAATATAGTGCAGGTCATATAATGATGTTCACTAAACAAGATTTTTTTTTTTATAGCGATAGTGAACTGCAGATCAATGATAATTTAATAGTAAAAACATAGAAAGCTCAAGCCGCAATAACTCTTGAACCAGCAAACCCACGCAATTATAATTATATTTGTCAGGTTCGCTATTATGTGCTATTTAATGTGACAACGTTCTTTTTTTATTGTCTAGAAAGTAGCGGGGGAATAATGTAATACCAAAAACTCCTGTTTTGATTAATTATTAACAAAAGCATCAAAAATGTAACTTTGAATTTTTGTGCATGTTGTAACATAATATGCAATAGCTACGTTTTGATATTTTATTAATAATAAATCAAAAACGAGAATTTTGGTATTACATTATTCCCCCGCTACGCTCTAGTAATAAAAATGAAATAAAAAAAAAAGAACGTTGTCTCATTAAAGAAACATTATAGCGAACCTGACAAATATAATTATAAGTGCCTGTTCAAGAGTTTTTGCAGCTTGATATTTCTGTTTTTACTATTAAATTATCGTTAATCTGCAGTTCACCTGCTATAAAAAAAAAAATAATAATAATCTTGATTAGTGATTATTATTATATCGATATGGGAGATTAAACTTAGATGCCGCACAAAAAATGCGCGGATGATCCTCGATTTTGATTGGCTAACGGCCGGTGATCTTCGAAATTTTGGCCCGCATTACAAAATTGTTTACTAAATTCCGGCCGGATTTGACTTTTTAATTTTTTCATTATAAAAATAGAAATTTTTAAAAAATAAGCACGCATTTTGGTAAAATTGGCCCAGGAACAATTTTCACTTAATAGGCGGCTGCGATTTCATTAGTAAAATTATGGCCTAATTTTTTGATCGTTGCTCTTAGCCAATCAGAATCAAGGATCATCCGCGCATTTTTTGTGCGGCACCTAGGTTTAATATAAGGGAGGGGGGTATTATAACATGGGTGGGTATTGTGATGCACTCATGTTTTTTGACAATATCTTGTAATACACTGATTAGAATTGAGTAATTTTGGTATCATATGATTTCTCTTACTAAGATGAATCAAATAATATTAAATTCATTTTATTTAAAGTGATAGAATTCAAGTTATAATAAAAAAACATAAATTTGTTAATATTGTTATGGGGTGAATTGTAGGGTTTTATTAATTTATATACAAAAAGATATTATTTATATGATATAAGGCAACTCGCCAAATGTGTAACATTGGTGATTTGACAATAATGTAATTTATTAAAAAGGAATTATTAGGGTAATTTATTAAAGATGGTAGAAATAAATTATTGGAATCCCGAAGGATATCCTTTTACTAATGTGAACTTTTAGTACTTTTATAGCTTCTTCTATTCTAATGAGTTCAAGAGGTTTAGGGATAATTTACATTATATATGAATTAAAGAATAATGGTGAAGCTATTATACATCAAGGGGCTTACAATAATTATAATAATAATTTTTCCCAACAAATTCTTTCTTTAGCCTATTTTCCAGATCTTCTTTCTTGATCTTAGTTTCTTCTTTTCAGAATTCTTCTTCAGATTTCATGTAAGTTATTCTTTCTATTCTTTGGCAGATAAGTTTCATATAATTGTTAATCCAGAATTCTAATATTATATCCAGTTTAGTCATGAGATTACTGCGCCAATTTGACAATCTTTCTTTGTCTATGACATTCATCCAGACCTAGTTTATGCATGCTAGACATAAATATTTAATTTTAATATCTAAAATATACTATATATATAAATAATAATAATAATAATAATAATAATAATTACAAAAAAAATTTTCATTCTGATATTTCATTCCTATTGAGTGGCCATACGTATTCTATATCAGATTAGTACTCTAGAAAGAATAGCTCCCTCACTGGTTTTAAACCCAGGTTACTCTGCTATCAAAGTAATATCCTAACCAGTAGTCTACAACAGAATGATTACCAAATTTTAAAAATTACTCCTTAAAAAAATTATTCGTGTATCTTGATTATCTAATTGTAAATTTTTCTTTTATGAATTTATCTGCAACTTGTTTAATTATGTTGTTTAAATTGTTAAAAGTTTTGTTGAGTATGTTGTAGTTAGTTATGAGCAGGTTGGGTGATGATGATGCCTTAAGGTAAGTCAAGATAAATGCTAAGTACTGATCCCAATCTTCTTGTGATATTTGAGCATAGTTGTAAATTTTTTGGTATTGTTTTTTGTAGTGTGGGGTCTTGTGTATTGAGGTTGTGTTTCAAGTTGTTTTGACTATTTGATGATCACTATTTGTTGAGTTAGAGGGGTTGATTAAGTCAGGGGTAGAAAAAGTTAGTGTGATCTCTGGTGTTGTCCAATTTGGCTAAAGGATTCGTTTCTTTTCCAAGTAGATTCAGTTATATTGTAGAGTTGAAAGAGGCTGATGAAGCCTATATCAGTAAGGTGTTAAAGGAGGAGTGTTTGTTTATGGAAGTTGGGTCTGTTGGTGTTGTTGTTAAAATCACTGGCTATTATAATATTCATATTGTAAGAGTGGCTATTGCTTATCCAAGAAGTAATTGTTTGAGTATAGTACAAGTTTGGGTTGATATTGCTGATAATAGGTAGGTTGCGATTAATCAAGTTTTATTATTACCAGGTAAGAATAGGTCAATTAGGAGTGCAAAACCAGGTATAAAGTTATTTTATGAATATAGAGTTGTAGTTTGGGTTTAAGTATTATCGCTATGCCTTTTGATGATTCTCTGATATTTGCATTTATCGAGTCACAATTAGAAGTATAAAGTTTGTATAGTGGGTTAGTTAAGTGTGTAGTGCATGTGGTTGATGCTGGCAGTTTGGTTTCGGTTATGAATACAATATGTATATTGTGTTGATGACATTCCTCAAGCTATAACTGAAGTTTGAGATCCTGGTTAATACTTTGTATGTTGTGGTTAAAGATATTGAGAAAGGAGATTGGTATTGAAGTTTTGGGATTTGTATTCGAGTTGTAGGGTAGAGTGATACTAGGATTTGGTGAGTCAGTTGTTAGTAATTCTGTTAACAGAGAGTCATTAGTAATTGGGGGTGTAATGTTCATATTAAGTCCATTGATTGATCTGGTATAAGGTTATTTTTTGTGATTGTGATCTGGATAGGGTAGTGTAGAGTAGTAATCTTGGTGGAGATTTTGTAAAGAGTATAGTTGTCAAAGATAGGCCATTCAGGTTCTGGTAGGTCTAGTAGATTGAGTAGATAGTCTGGCAATAGATTAAAATTGTAGTGTTCTTTGAGTTTATTTATATTATTAGTTATGGTAAGGTGGTTCTGATAGGAGAAGACTAAAGCAAGAGTTGGGTTAATTTGTTGGAGTTGTTGATTTAGTTCTTCAAGGTTTTGGGGCAGTATTGGTTTGTTTCTATGTTCTTTTGGGCTTGTTTTATGTGAAATATTTATCTATCTTGAGGGAATTTTGATAAAATAGTAGTAGTTTCTTAGTTCTCTAGCAATATCTACTAGTTGCTTAGGTGAGGTGATTGGGGTTATAAGGTTCATTTGAGTAATTAGACGTGGGTCTGTGGGTAGTTTTGGTTTGTTGGTAGGGTTGATGAGTATGTATTTCTTTAGTAAAGAAAGATTAAAACTGTAGATTTCAGCTAGAAATCTTTTTGCTAGAGATTTGTTAGTAATTGGGTAAGTATAAGTATGTTTAGTTTTGATTGTATTGGGTTGAAAGGTAGGCAAGGGAGTTTAAAAATATAATTGCTTGGAAGTTTTCTAAAGCTATAATAGGGCCGAAGTAGATCTATAAATTTTTTGCTATCTTCTGTATCTTTTGGTCTACAAGAGAAGAGGTGGCGAAGGTTATGAGGAAGTTGTTGGGGTGAGAGTGGAAGAGGTGGTTTTGGATCTGGTAGTTAAAAGTAGTTAGATAGAATTTTATTAAAGTTGTATAATTTTTCAAGCTTTCTCTGGTATTCAGACAAGTAGAGGAGTGCAGAGTGCTTAGTAATAGAGAATAGATCTTTGACAGTAGGGTGGAGTTCAATGAGGTTGCTAGGAAGTTTGAGTCGTGCTTCTGTAAAATATTCGTCTGGAAATTTTTCAAATCTGTATATTTTACGTAGTGCTTCTGTGATTGAATGTGTGTGGTTTGTTTCTTTTATAGGTAGTTCAAAGGGTAAGTTGGATAAGATATCATCAGAGATTTTCTTAGATATGTCTAGGAGAGCATCAAGACACTCTGCATTTATAGTTCATATAAGTTTTTGGAGATCTTCAAAACTTGTAGATATATTAATCTTGGTGAAATTGGCGCAGTAGCAAATCTTTTATACAATATCATGTGGGTTGGTTTTAACGAAGTTAATGTTGATAATGTAATTAGCTGCTAGTTTGATTTTAAGTTTTTGCAAGATTTGGTTTCTGTTATTTTTATTGATGAATTGGGTGTTGTGTTGGCATTTATATTTTTCAAGAGCCATATTGTATAGAGTTTTAAATTCCTTTTGGTAAAGGAGGTGGTCTGTTTATTGTGAGTAAAAGATTTGAAGAAGGCTATATCGAGGTAGTTGAATTTGACTTGTATTGCTGTAGATAAGTTTAAACAGATAGGTTGTCTAGTAGCTTTGTGGCTAAAAAAGGTATATAATTGGGTTGCATCCTCAAGTGTATTGAGTATAATTTCGTTAGTCCAAGTATTTGAGTCGAAGGGTTTGTTCTGGCTTGCCATTGTTTGGGCAACTTGAATGCTTCATAGTATTAATAGTTCAAGAGTGGGGATTTTCTTGGCAGGTGATTGTAATCGAAGTGCTTGGCTATAAGTACAGGATGAGTTGGATAGTAGTTGGGCAGTTGGTTTAGTGTCTGGAGGTCCTTGAGGGTGGTCCTGGATTAATGTGGAGTCCTGGTTTTGTATGGAGGCTGAGTATATTTGGGGCATTGCTTCTGAATTCAGTTTGTTTTGGTTAGGTGGTAGGAATATTTCTATTGAGTTGGGGTCTGTTGGTGCAGGACCTGACAAGTTTGGGTTTGTTGTTTTGTTGTTTTGGTTGGGGTGTCATGTGATTATTGTTGTGTTGTAGATAATCGGCAGGTAGGGTAAGCTGTTCTGCCCACTTTTTCAGGTATATAGAGTTAGGCAAGGATTGGTATGGTGAGCTTTAGAGAGGTTGTTTCTCTTTGTTGTGTTAGGTGTTGGTTGTGGTGTTATCGTGAATGGGTTTTCTGTAGACAGATTTTCTGGATCGTAGATGGTATCTATTTGGGCAGTGCCAAAAATTAAGTTTGTAACTGATTTGAGGATAGATTTCCTCTGTGATATTGTAGTAGGTGATTCCATAAAGAGTGAGACAAGTGTATTGAAAACCTTGTTGGTTTCTTCTAGATTCTCTATTTTGTTTATAAAGTTTCTTCTCTTGTTTTTGGCTTAAACTAACTGGTGGTTTTAGTACTGAATACTTAGATTTACTAAACTTTTTCTTTGTTTTGTTTACTTTTTTAAATTTCTATTGATTTACAGATTTACAGAAAAGAGTTTTTTACAAGATTATTTTCTTTGGAGTTTTATTTCCTTTTTTATTAACCACTTTAGTTATGACTTTTATAAACTGTTTAAATTGTTCATTATTTATTTTGAAGTTTAGAGTTTATAGGTTAGATAGTTTTAGAAGTTCGAGAATCTTATAGTCACCACCAATTGTTATAAGATGAATTATAGAGTTTTATTAATTTATATACAAAAAGATATAATTTATATGATATAAAACAACTCGCAGAGGTGTAACATTAGTGATTTGACAATAATATAATTTATTAAAAAAGAATTATCAGGGTAATTTATTAAAGTAGTAGTAATAAATTATTAAAATCCTAAAGGATATCCTTTTACTAATACAAACTTTTAGTGCTTTTATAGCTTCTTCTATTCTAATGAGTTCAAGGGGCTTAGGGATAATTTACATTATACATGAATTAAAGAATAATAGCAAAGCTATTATATATCAAGGGGTTTACAATAATTATAATAATAATTTCTCCTAATGAATTCTTTTTTTAGCCTATTTTCTAGATTTTCTTTCTTGATCTTAGTTTCTTCTTTTTAGAATTCTTTTTCAGATTTCACATAGGTTATCCTTTCTATTCTTTAACAAGTAAGCCTCATATAATTATTGATTCAGAATTCCAATATTATATCCAGTTTAGCCACAAGATTACTGTGCCAATTTGACAATCCTTCATTGTCTATAACAATATTCATAGCTCTGACTCATAAGAATCTAATACAATCTAACTAATTAGATTAGTATATACATATCAATACAACTATTAATTAAATTTATTTACATAAATACTATACTAAATTAAATAATTTACTAACTCTTGTGAAACTGTGTAAGCCGGGTATATGGTAAACACTGTAGAAGACATTACTTTGTAGAATTATTCCCAACATTATTAGCCCTCTATATTCCACAAACTTCAACATATTCCCAACATTCATACCTCTTTATATCTTCATCATCTGACTATGAACCTTCCTTAAACTCTAATCTTTTTTTTTTTTTTTTTTTTTTTTTTTTAAACTGATGTCACAGATGCTAATGCTTTATTGTGTTTTTATATGTTTGTTTACAAACATTTTTTGGTACATTGATGAGCGTACAACTAGCTACACGTACAACTTTTGGTTGCCTATTTAAGTAGTCCGCCCGAAGGTTCTACACTAGCTGCCATACCTGCAACCTGCTAGAAGATTGCCTATTTAAACCCTCAGATCTTCTGTACCCACTCTGCAGTTAGCCCCATAAGTTCCCGTACACCAAGGTGCTGTCTAACTTGACATTTGGTTTTCCTTTCTGTGCTATGTACCCAGGCCGTTATCTAATTAAAGACTGCATCACCTAGTAGCAAGGCTCAGGGTGCCTCCCTGTCAACAACCTACCCACTCTACGGTTTTATCAACAGGGCTATGCCCTTGCAAAGTTCACCCAAACCCCGGTACCCACTTCACAACATATCCCTGGTACTTCGGTTCTCCTCCGTTTTGGTTCCAGACTCTCAATCCAGATGGCCCGGAAGAACTGTGATCTGTCCCTAGTTCATCGGCTCTGCCATGACCTTTTCCTCCGGTTAACCCGGCGGCCTGGTTGGTGGATTGGCTTTACCACAAACTGATCGTGCCCTGTCTGGTTCTTCTACTTCGGTTTCCTTTTCCTGGGTCTAGCCTTTACAGTAGTACTGTTGAAGATTTGTGCTACCTCTTTACTCGGGTCTTCCCAAATGGGCTTTGGTCCTCCCAGTCCTACGGATTTACACGGCCTAGGGACTTATCTAGTATTTGCACTGCCCAATGCCGGTTTGCATCCCTCTGTGTAACAGATTGCACAGATGCCCCAAACCTGCCAGTCATGCTGGTGCGACCATAGTTACAGGTATCCTATCCCAACTGATCGATGAAGAACAGTTGCTATAACACAGGTAATTATTCGAATTTTCTGTCAATAGTGGGTTTCGAACTCTTGACCTGCCACTTGATGAGGGTGACAATCTAACCACTACACTAGATCGCCACACCTCTTCAATTATTTTTAATATTAGTTATATATTAAAAAGAATTTTATATTAAGATTGTACTTTACAATAGAGATATCTAATATTGTATTAATTATAATTTTTTAGTCTTATATACAGGCTTAATAGTATATATTTTTTGTTTTTGTTTTTGTTTTCTTCTTCTATTGTTGGTTTTTTGCTTTTTTTATCTTTTTTTATTTATAATTGAATCTAATTTAAAAATTTAGTTTATTTTTTATTTTTTTTTTTTTGTTTTCTTTTTCTTTGTTTTTGTTTTTTCTTATTCTGAATTTGTAGCTTTTTTTTGTAAACTTGGTATTTATTTTTTTTTTTTTTTTATAAAAATATAAAAGATAAACTATTTTGCTTAGATCTAGATATGAAAAGTTTTAAAGACTATAGATAGCTAAATATCAGGCTATAGCAGTTTTTTAAATATGTGTAGCAGCATATATAAATCCTGTTGGCAAATGTTAGTATAATAACTATATTTGAGCACTTTTGAATTAGCTAGATATTAGCTGATTATAAATATTAGATTGTTTTTTTTTTTTTTTTTTAATATTAAAGGTGACCACTTAGGCCATTGGCATGAGCTTTATTTCAGATAGTTACGATATTACATCAGATTCACGAGGATACAACTAGCCACACGTACACCTTTTGGGTATCTAATTTAAGTAGTCCGCCTGGGTAAATATTAGATTGTTTAGTTTCTATAAACTTATATATATTTAATAAATCTGCACTAGATTATCAAAGTAAAAAAAAAAAAAAAAACTTATTTTTTATATATTCTATCCCTTAAACTGTATTCCAGACAAATTTGTCTGGAATTTTAAAAAGTTTTTATAATTTTTTAAATAAAATTAAAAATTATTAATAATATAGGGTATATTTTATAGAAATATACTTAAAATAACTAGTGGTAATCATCACCACTCCTAATTATTTTTAGGGTTAGGGTGCGGGTATTAAGAATTATTTTTTTTTTATATAATATAATATAGGGCTAATATAAGGATCTAATTTTAGTTTTCATAAGGCTTTTGGGGTCCTGAACATTTTTACTTAGAGTATTTGATCCTATTTACTTAGTATATTTTTTGAGATATAAGCGTCCT
The DNA here is from genome assembly GCA_910591775.1 of Dentiscutata heterogama. NCBI lineage: Eukaryota > Fungi > Glomeromycota > Glomeromycetes > Diversisporales > Gigasporaceae > Dentiscutata > Dentiscutata heterogama. The sequence goes on along the minus strand of CAJVPU010000786.1, from coordinate 113 downwards.
GGTGATAATCACCACTGGTTATAGTTAGTAATATTCTATTTTATATATACAATATTTTATTTGAAACATATTCTATAAGCTTTATTATGAAATTTTTTTAATTTTGCTAGAAA
>CAJVPU010000785.1:0-15444 GCA_910591775.1 Dentiscutata heterogama | reverse complement strand
TTCTGAATTATATTTGTAAAGGTGGGTAGATTAAAAGTAAGTGGGTTGGTAAGTGAGATATTGTTAGTGTTTTTGGCTAGAGAGAGTATCTTTTTTGTTTGTATAAATAATAGTCGAGAGAGTTTAGTTTAACATTGTTAATATTAGAATATTTACTTTTATATATGATGATGTCTTGTTTCTGTTTATTAGTAAGTGTAGTTTTATCTTTGTATTTACTAGAAGACATTTTGTCTTTATTATACAAAGTAATTTTTTATTAAAAAAATTGAATCTTATATAGTATAGGTAGGCAATATAGAAATTTATAAAATTATAATATATAAAAACTCTAACACTAAGCCTAACCTAATCTTAATTTAAACTATAACTCACACCTTAACCCTAAATTTGCTTAAATTAATTCAAATAATTATTTTTATATATTATAATCTTATAATAATTTTATATTGCCTATCTATACTATAGATCAACCAAAAAATAAATTTATATTACTTAAATATATTTTTTTTACTAGAACTAAGCAATATATGATAATATTTATTAAAAAAAGATTTGATTTTATTTATCTTAATTATTCTATTTTACAATTAATAAATATTTGGATAAGATTAATTTCTAACCTTTATTAATTATTATTATTAGAGCTAACAAAAAAAAAAAATTGTTAAGAAGAATAATTTTGCCAATCAGATTTGAGCCTAGCATACAATTTATATATGTTTATGCATTCACATATATAATTTTAAATAATACGCAAGAATTTTAAATAAGAAAATGTTATCACTAAAATTAGTAATACACTCTACATATATCCTAGAAATTTTAAGTACTTATTTATACGCTTAGTTTGAAAAATAAATATTTACCATAAGTTCATTGTTTGAATTAGGGCTCGTAATCGATTTTTACTATATAGATCTGAAATAATGCCTATTTGTATATTAATTAATTAACTTGTATATTATTTTGAGTATGTCTATGCATATTATTTTGAAATAAGTGTTGATTTTTGAATTATACTTCTTAATCATAATAAAATAAACCAGAACTAAGTTGGTACTAAGTAAATCTACTTGTCTTAATAAGAGAAACAACTTTTGTTAGGATTTGAAAATAGGCTTACTTAGTACTAAATCTAGTTTTGAAGTATATTTTGTTTATTTACTTTTATTAAGATATGTATTAATTCGAAACATTAATTTGAGACTGTTTATACTATTTAGAAGGTTCTGGTTTTTGATATAACGCCTATGAGTATTATTTTTAGGTTTATATAGTCAAACTATTATTAATCTTAAGAGTTAAAATTGATTCTTACTTAAAAAAAAAAGAAATCTTAAACCAAAAGTAAATCTAATTTTTAAAATAAAAATCAGTTTTAAAATAATTAATATTTAACCAATAAGTTTTAGATAGCAATATATAACTTTTTACAAATCATACTTACTTTTTAAAAAATCTGTTTTACAATATGTATATCTTAATATTTTATATATATTACTATGCGAGTTGATTTCAAAAAAAAAAAACTGACAATAGAAAATTTTTATTTATTTTTATAACAAACCCCAAAATTTGGATTTTAATGCTATTTAAATGCTAATATCCTGACTTTGCCAATAAAAATTTCACCTGCACCTTTTTTAAAAAAAGCATAATATATATATATATATATAAATATCAGTATATATATATGTACATAAATATCAGATATGTATTATACATTTTGTATTTGCATATTATTAGGCTAATTGTAAAGAATAATTAGGTTTGGTGCAGACTTTGATACAGTTTGTTTTAGTATAGCATGCATATATAAAGAATACCAATTTTTGATTGGTTTATGGTTATATAGTTGTATTTACAAGGAGAGTTTATAATGCATAGGCCAAGAAACTAGCTTGCATTTTTGGAATAAAGAATGTATATTTATTTATAAGGCCTATCATGAGCCAGGAAATTGCTATATATTTAAGGAAATATTGTATTTAGAAAGATTGCATTTAGAGAGAATTAACTGTACTAAAAATCTATTTTATAACAATAGTATACTATATATAATAATACACAAATATAGATCGATTTTGGAATCTAATAATCAGATTTTTGTAATTTTGATCTTGTTAGTAGGGTTGTTAATAGAGCACTCCAGTCTATAATAAAACATATAACCCACTTCTGAAGTGCTTCGGAGTGAGTTATATATTTTATTATTGTCTGGAGCACTCCATTAACAACCCTGCTTGTTAGAATCCTCTCTTTGAGAAGATCATTTTGGTAGTTAATTCATCTGAATTGGTCTAATAAGTCAAAAGCTATTAATTATTAAACTTTTTTAATAAATTAATAATTTGGGCTAAAAAATTTTTTTAATTTTGGCTAAAATTTAATAATTTTAGCCAGAATTATACCTGATACTTTGGCTAACCCATCTATTTATCTAAAAATCAGCTAATTTCTGAAAGTTCTTTAACTTCTCTGCTCAAATTACTAACTAGCTTTCTTCTTACAAAGCTAAATTTCTTGTTATTCTTTCTACTATCTTAACACTTTCTTATAACTTATTAGCTAATATTTATATTAATTTTCAATTCATAATTTTCAAATATAACAAACTTCTTCAAAATTTGTACTTTACTACTAAATATATATATATATATTTTTTTAATATTTAGAAGAATACTCCAGGTATAGTATTTGCCTCAAACTTTTATTAATATTTAAGTAAATTGATATATAGTAGTACTATAAGTATATACATATTATATATTAGTATTAAGACTAGAACTTTAGATATACAAACTATATCCATGGCTAAAACCTATAAGAGCTATCACACTTCTACATATATAATTAATCTAGTTTTTGTACTTCTTTCCTTAACTACTAATTGGTATTTATATATCTGCCATATTACTCATATAATCTACTATTTTAACTCACAAATCAGTATATATTTCTTCAAGTAGATACTTTTTATTTTGGTTTAGTGTATCTAACAAAAAATTCTCTTAATTTCTACTGGCATACTTTTCAGGAGTTCATATTTCAAGCCATGTAGCTACTTCTACCCAATTGGGTATCTTAAGCCTGCATGCTGTTATAGCTAGCTAGATTTTTTGTAACTTTGAGATCTAGGTCTTAACATTGCAAATTTGGTAATATGTAAATGACTATACTTCCTAATATAGTGTTAAGAAGTTCAGGCATGTTTCACACATACTTCCAATACCAAGTATAGTTGGGTAATATTATGAGGCCTAGAGGTTCTTAACAGGTATATCATTATTTTTTATTTATAATGATTCTTAGTAGTTGTAGCCTCTGGTTACCCTGTATACACTTATATTAGCTATTCCAATATTGGTAAATCCTGAGTTCTTTTAATATCCAAAGACTTCTATACAAGTACAACTATTGCCTATTAGGTTTATTTATATATACATGCCTCTATGTTTCAATTTTTTATTTCTAAAGAGATCTATACAGTGTTAGAGGTGTTACAAATTTGGTAAGGCAAATTTTTTATTACAGGTTTCTTTGTGTTTTATTACTTTTCTCATTACTCCAATTTTAGTAACCACCTGGTCATTTTTCTAACCAAAATCCCCAATGCTGCCTTAAAAGTTGTTGGTGCTACCTATACCAATCAAGGATTTATATGTATAACTATTGTGTTATAGAATCTTCTGTAACAACTGCTATTATATATAGTGTCAACTCTCTATAATAGACCTCTTTTTAGAAATTTCTAATTCAAACTTGTATTTACTTAGACTTTTTATATATAAGTATATTCAAGTATTTATAGAATCTGCATCTACTAGGACTTAAATCTGAAACCTACTTGTAAAGAGTTTGGTATCTAGACTATTAGATTACAGGATTCCAACCTCTACTATTAAATATTTTAAATTTAATTTATATCTTATTTAGTATATACTTCTTAATTTATTTAAATCTTATAATATTAATTTAACTTTTTATAAGGTTCAAGCTTATACCAATAATACTTTTAACAATCTAGCAAATTTTTTTTACTAATTATTATATCTCTTTTTTAACTTTATTTTTTAACTATTATAATATATATTATAGCAGAAGATGGTAAATCAATGTATATCTGGAGACAAATTAAAATGGTATATAACACTATATGTAAAGGAAGAAAAGCAAAATAGTTTGATGAACTAGAAAAGGAGATGATAGAAAATCCAGTATCAAGAGAAGTTAAAAATGAATACAAGCTTGTAACAAATAAACCTAATGCAATCACCATTACAACTGCAAATCTAAGCAATGATCGAAGAACAAAAGAATGGGTAATGTAAAAAAATAGTACAGAAGAAGATTTCAATATTGGGAAAGTAAAAGAAAAAGAAAACATATATATAGAAGTAGAGAACTATAAAGAAATAACAAAGTGGCAAAAAAATGTTGAACAACAAATTCTAATATATGATAAAAACAAAGGCACACATACAGTCAAACGTAAAAAACTAAGAGATATATCGAAGCTAGTTCAGAAAACAGAGAATGGTTTGAGATTGGTCTTTGAGAAGCAATATATAGAAAAAGCACTAGAAAAAGAAAATAAAAAATTAATAGTTAAAACAAAAGAGTTAAGAAAATTAAAAGAGAAAGAGGGAATAATTATAAGTTGTAAAAAGTGGAAAATAGTACTAGTAAATAGATTAGTTAAAAATGAAAGAATTAAAGGGGAAATAATAGAAACATTAGAACAAAATAGAAATCTAGGTAGTTTATGTTTTTACACAGATAGCTCACTTGGTACCTTAGAGAGTGATAGAGAGTTAAAGATAGGATGTGAAGTAGTTTAAGTGTCAGAAGAAGGGCATGTTATGCGAAATCTAACCTGTGCGACTAAGAAGTAGTTTTCCTCAACAAGAGCTGAACTTATAGCAATTCTAATTGCGTTGCTAACAGTACCTAGCGAAAGAAGGACAGAAATAAGAACAGATAGTAAAGCAGCAATTCTAGCAATCAAGAGGGGTCTAGAAAATAGTAGAGTTAGACAATGGCTAAAAACCAATAATAGGGGCCTCATCACAACCATAGCAGAGGTGATAAAGACAAAGAGGATAAATATTTGTCTTAAAAAAGTCAAGAGACATTTGGAGATATATTGAATGATTTGGCAGATATAGAAGCCAAAAAAGGAGCTGCTTCTACAAAGTACTTAATTCCAAAAACACTAAGTACAAAAGAGTATAAGTTAAGATTTATATGGGAAGGAGAAATAGTAGAAAAACCTATCTGCTCCTTTGTTAAGATGCTTGGAAAAGTAATGAACAAAGCCGAATGGACCTTTTTATACAACACTCACAATACAACACACCAAGAGAGAAAGGCTATACAAATATGGCCAATTTTCTACAAGCTACTAAGCGATAGAACCAAACAACGAAACTACATATACAAGACAAATACGATACAGCTCTTCAAAATTAAATGTATAAATAACATGCTTCCAGTACTTGAAAAGCTTAATCAAAGAAGATCAGAAGTATACCGAACAAATAAATATGTAGTATATAAAAAAGAAAAGGAAACTGTAAAACATCTGGTGAGTTGTGAAATATCAGTAAACCTTCTCCACAGTATAGAAGAGCAAGAAGTAGAGGTGACTCTTATAGAAATTAAAGATACAGAAAGGTTAGAGGAAAAGAAAGAACATATACTAGCAATGTTAGGAAAAGGAAGTAAATCTGAAGAGATCCAAAGAAGAGAAAGATGGTTAGAGGTCTAGTTACAATAGAAGACTTTAAGGAGTTGAGATTCTATTTTAACTCCAACAACCAGACAAAGAGCTTCATAGTAAGACTTTGAAAGAATTGGATGAAAAAGGTGTATGAAAAAATATGGATCCCAAGATGCAAGTTGGTACAAGAATGGGAAAAAGAAAATAGCATTGGTCCAAGAGAAAAAAAAGGGTCTTATGAAAATTTTAAGAAAAGAAACAAGAAGAAGAAAAGGAAAAAAAATGAGGCCCCAAAGCGGATCCTTCAAAAAAAACTAATAAAAGAAAGAATAAGAAGAAAGAAGAGGACATGAGGTGGGAATTAGTATTAGAAATTTCAAAGAAAGAAGTATTAAGTTGGATTGAAGATAGTCAATGTTTAGAGTGATGGAAAGTTAACATGTAGTCTTGACAAGTGGTAAGGACTGCTGTTAAAGTACTATCGAAGCCAAATGCAAGATAAAGGGAGTAACAAAAATCAGGTGATTTTTTAGGGAGGGGGGGTAAAAAAAAGTTAAAATTATATATAAAAACCTGATTAAATATATAATAAGAAGGAGAGAGGGTGGTATGCTTTTGATAAAAAAAAATTAGATAATAAATAACATTATCTTTATAGAAATTGTGATTTTGTGAATATGGTATATATGTATCTAAAACCTTTTTTATACTAAGTTAACCACTTTTCCAACTTAAGAAACTTTTGTAAAGCTTGTTAAGATGTATCTAATGGTAGTTAAATCATCCAAATTGGCCTGGAAGATACCAAGATATCTTTAAAGAAACTTTTTTTAACTATGTAGATTTCTTTAAAACAATACTATTGTTTTACAAGGAAATTTACATAGTTAAAAAAAGATTTTTAAAGATATTTTGGCATTTATTAGGCCAATTTAGATAATTTAACTACTATTAGATATACTCAACAAGCTCTACAAAAGTCTTTTAAGTTAGAAGAGTGGTTAATTTAGTATAAAAAAAGTTTTAGATACATACATGCCATATTTGTAAAACTCTAATTTCTATAAGTAATCTGCATAACATTTCTCTCTAGTTAACTCTTGAATTACCAATTAAGTTAGTTTATAAGTATAAAGACATTTGGTATATATCTATATTTATTTATAATTCTTTTTTAAAAAAAATCTGGATGGTTGGGTCAAAAATCTTATTTTATGATATATAAGCCAAAAAAATTTTTTGTGTAGCTTTATTAAGAAATTTTGAGTAAAATTTAAAATTTAGATGAAGATGAAGATTTCTCAATATTTAACTATTCAGAATTAATAAAATATCTTATTTTAATGCATAAATTTATAAAATTAAAATAAAAAAATTTTAGTTGTAACACACCTCATAAGATCAGGTGTAACATAAAATCAAAACAATGAATAAAAGCTTGTTGGTTTAGTTTATTAATTATGGTTCGGGATCAAAGGAAGAAATTTGTCTAATTGGATAAGATTCATTCATTTAATATAGCTAAGAAACAAAAAAAAACTTTATATGAAGAAACTTGTAAATTAATAAATGTACAGAAGAATTAATTTCGTATATTCGAAGAATAGGTAGAACTTATAAAATATGTAAAAATGATATTTATTATGAATAAGCTCAAACTTATTAATACAATATACAATCTATAGGCCAAAGCTCATTACGATTGACAAACCCCAAACAAGTTGCAAAAACAGAATATATTCAAGTAATAAACCCGGACTTCATACAACTATAAGCATATTCCTATTCAAATAGTTATAATAAAATTTATTTAAATCTAACGTGCTCAGGTAGTTTCAAACAAAAACGTTTCTAATTACGGTATAATTTGGTATGGTCCAATAAAAGCGAATAAACTTGTCATCTAAGTGAAGTTCTCCGGGGTCTGATTTTTTTTTTTGATTCTTTTACATAGTGAACGTTAGTACTTCGCTGAAGTTATTAATGTGATTTTTCATTAGTGAACCGTAATTAGCTACCCGGGAAATTGATCTATACTAGCCAATCAGACAATGTTCTTCCTTTGAGGTTCAGGTAGAGCCTTAACGAAAAGTCTAAAAATTTGGCGAGTAATTTTTTTTTAGAACTAAAGGAGGTTTCATAAGCAAAATTATGAGCTACAAGCAATTTTTTAAAACATCGTTATTTTTTTCGATTTCACGTTACACTAGATCTTTCAGTTTGATTGGTCGATCAGGTGGGTGCTATTACAGTATTAAAATTTGAATAGTTAACGTTAATTTCTAAGAAATATTTAAAAAAAGGTTAGATATGGCTTTTTGTTTATAATACTTAATGAAGAAATGTTGACAAAGAAAATCCAAAAATCGCTTATCAAAACGAGTCAAAAAATAGTTTATTTTGTCTAGGCGCCACTCGGTAATAACTTGTCGGCGGATCTGCGTAATTACTATTAAAAATTTTAAAATATTTGATAAAGAATAAGTTTTGGCTCACTAGTCCATTTTATATGATTTTACCACCGAAATGACCGTCTCAGCGAGACGATTCTAAAGAGCCTAAAACCATCAAAATCCAATCACTAAATCCAGAGAAAATTACTGTTTTGCTTACATGGGGTAAAATAGGATGGTTAAACCCATCCTAATTTACCCGATGTAAAAAACGTTAGCGATCTCGAGATTCAGTGACTGGATTTTGATGTTTTTGGGCTCTTTAGAATCGTCTCGCTGAGACGGTCATTTCGGTGGTAAAATCATACAAATTGGACTAGTGAGCCAAAAGTTATTCTTTGTCAGATATTTTAAAATTTTTAATAGTAATTACGCAGATGCAAAGATCAGCATAAAATTGAATGCAATAGTTACACAACCATCTATTTACTGAATTAATAAATATACTGTATTAAGGTTAAGAATAAAGTAATACCGATACGTATACGTACGTACAAAGATAAAATCTCGCAAGTATTTTTAATCAAGTCATAGAAGGTGGTTTCATCAGTGCACAAAATCTATTGTGAATATCAGAATTTCCGGCGTAATTTTAGTCGGTTAGAGCTTGTTTTTATTCATTACAAGTTTCTAAATAGAAAAAAAAAAATACGTAAATTACGTACGTATATCGCTGCGCAATTTTTGTTATCATTTGAAAATTACGTCTGATCGTAATCTTAGCAATTGATACGATTTCTTGTGTTACAAATTTACTCCGTAGATGATAGATTCAACCTGTTCGTATATTTATTATAGTAAAAACTATTAATGAATAGAGTCGAAGAAGTCGATTAACATCCCTGCTAGTACTGTATAAATAAAAGGAAGTGGGTATGAATAGTTGGAGTTTTACTATTAGATCTTTTCTTATTTAGCAAAGTTAACATAACAATTATCACTATCTAAAGTCCAGAAGTCAGATCGGTTTGGATTTCCACATAATTAATATTTGTTTATCTATATATTATTTAAGTGATATCGGGTAAAAGCCAATCGAATTATTTTTTAAAAGAATAATCTTTTCCTTATATTGTTGAAACTCTGATTATAACGATAAATTCGTTTGCAAATTTTGCAACACAGATCTACTCGGAGAAATTTTAATGTACGTCAATATGTCAACCATTTTTTATTAATACAGTAATTAGCAAATTTTTACAAGTACTATAATAAACCTTAGTGTTGACCGAAGCAGTAACTTATTGTTACCGACTCGGTAATTTATTGTAAAACACATATAGTATATCAATATTCTTACGTGGCATACATCATGAGTCACATCTCTAGGGGAACTGATATTAAATACGTAATTTCTATTTGCAATCGTTATCGCTATAGGTAGAGGTTCCCACAATATATAAATTTTTGAAACTGTATCAATATTCTTTTTTGATCCCCACCTCCTAAAAAGTTAGTGTGTTAAATGTTAGACATCCTAAAGTAACGATGGCGTGATCCAGTACCACTAATCTTTATGAAACATCTCTTGTCATGAATAAATTCATGTGAATGTGCTTCTGGTCACGGTAAGAGGAGTGCCGTCTATTACGTAATTTAAAAGGGGATTAGTAGTCTATCAATATATATACGTTGTATATTATAATTGATCATCTAGGAGAGTCCGGCCTTCTTATAAAAGAAATCATGCAATAAACAACACTCCCTAATACGTGTGGTGCTTGCTAAATAAGGCAGTACCATAGTGTCAAATGATTTTTTTTTTTTTCTAAATATCAGTTACGTGACGTTATTTATCGATAATTTTGAATGATGATATAAAGAGTCTTTTTTCTCACAAGCTCCTTACTTTTTTAAAGTTTCTTACCTTTAAGCCTCTAAAATCGTAACCTCTAAAAATCATAACCACATACAAAAAAATCTCAGCCTAAACCTAACAAAGCTCATACGAAAAAAAAAAAATGTTTTCTTTAATAATTTGCTTTATTGTCCTTTTTCTTTTATCAAAAATTTTTGAAAAGGCACTTGGTAAATTAAGTTTCTTTACCTCTTTTTTTTTTCTTTGATTTATTCGAACTTACGTCTAAATTTTTTTTTTTTTGATATAGTTCTGGATATAGACTTGGGAGAAAACAAAGATTATGGAACTGATGACGGTAAATAATGATGTTTTTCAAATATTATTTGAGTTTTCGCCTTGAATGTATAATATTAATCTGAGTAATTTTTATTAAAAAAAGACGTTGAAGAAATTTTAGATACACTTATCTCATTTGTTCAAGAGAACAACAAGAAGTTAGAGTGGGTAGCAAGTAACATGGTATATGCCGAAACTGGAGAAGTGACTGACTTGATTGAAGAGTTGACTGACCTTATAGATGAGCAACGAGATAAAATCGCTAAATGTCTATTTCACCAAAAACTCGAGAAAAACAATGTATTAACTGAAAAATTTATGACAATGGAAAGAAACCCCCCAAAGTTCAAGCTCTAAATGCCCGTTCAAGATTTCTTTGACTGTAATAGAAGAATTGATACAACTGATTTTGCCGGCTGGATAAATGCATCTTTATTAAGCATCGCTTTTACGATTCCATTATTTGTTGATATGAAGTTGTCTCCTATCCGTCTTGATAATTTGGTTTTCTATCTAGATATATAGCACCGACTTAGCGTTTTATGGGTGTTTCTAATCAAATTTGTAAATCAAATTCAGTATAGTAGTGATGTGGTCTATATCTAATTTATATGTTGATCTTGGAAAGTTTTGAGAAAAGCTTCGAGATTTTTATCCCGTATCACCTCACCTCTTTTCCACAGAACAAAAGTGAATAGTCGTAATTGTTGAAGCGCCAATTTAAGGGTCTACTACAATTTGCTCTTCAGGTAATTTTTTTTTTTCGGTTCGCATTATTTTTTAGTTATTCATTTTAAAGACGTTAATCTTTATTTATTATTTTTTTTTTTTTAGAAAATCATGGTGGTTCAAACAGTACATAAAAATATGAAGCACCTTGAATAAGTTGGTGATCTATTTTGATTGGGAAATTTGTTATCTTTCAGTTGGTTCTTGGAGAGAAATTCGAAATTCATTATTGCTTAGTTTTGAAAAAAATTATGGTTGTTTGGCCATTCGAAAATTTTCTTTTTTTTTTTGTTCACAGTAGTATTATGTAACTTTTAGCACAGAAGTTTCTTCTTTCGATTTTGTGAAAAATCTTGTTACATAGAAATAAAGCTGTATTGCGTAATAATAATTTGATAAAATTATTCATAATCGAGATAATTTACAATTATAATTTAAAAATTTTTTATATGTTATAGTAAAATAGTAAAATGAGGGAATAGCAAATATCTTGCCTACAATTCGATCCTGAAGGCTGGTCCCATAAGAACTTCATAGTGCCAAGTAGTCAAGCATCTATCTATGCGTTTGCTCAGATTTATTGGTCCTCTCACGTTTGGCTTTTCTTCTAACTGAGATTTCGTGAACGTTGGTTGCAATATCAAGTTAATAACTTGCGTTCGCTTGTCAATGAAATGCAGCTAACAGCTGTCGAATCAACTCAACATACTTTCTTTCGAGAACAAGAATATGAACGTTTAATCGAAGAGTGCAACAGATATCATATATGGTTTGAACGTATCGTACAAATACCACCACTGAAGCGAAGACAATACCACGTTATAGTAAAATGAGGGAATAGCCTACAATTCAATCCTGAAGACAGGTCTCACGAGAACTTCATAGTGTCGATTTATGGGTTCTTTCACGCTTTGCTTTTGCTCTAACTGGCGTATCGTACAGGTACCACCACCAAAGCGAAGACAATACAGATACTCTTAACTAAAGGTAACTTTAAATTTTCTGATCGACCTTATATTGGTAATTATTGCGTCACTGATTACGTACGTACACGTATTGGATTTTAGATCATGCAAGCCCGATCACGTTACACGAGCTATCAAACCTGGCGTTACGATTATGAAATCTACGTCGTTCCGGAAGTGGGTACCACGGTCAAACTGGATTTGGTCGGGGCATCTGTGGCAACAGATTATGTCGTACAGAAACTCGGCGGTTTGGGCGCTCGCTCTCTCGACAGCACGGTTTCGGGCCAACGAGTCGTCTAGATATTGAGTGCTGCAAAGCGAAAACCTGGAATTCCCGATTTCGGAAATTTCAAATTCCATTTCCGAAAAAGAAATTTCGCAAATCAATTATAGACTTCTAACGAACAATATGAAATAAGATAAATACTACGTATTACATTTCTTTTCAACTTTTTTTTCATTTCCTATCCCGATTTTATAGTAACATAAATATAGAAACGCAAACAATTTATTCAATTTATTCTTTATAGAAATGAAAGATGTTATATTTTGTAAATACACAAATTCAATTAATTTAAATAAAATACTTGTAAGTTTAATTTAAATAAAATACTTGTTAAATCAATTAATTTAAATAAAATACTTGTTAAATCAATTAATTTAAATAAAATACTTGTTAAATCAATTTTCAAAATAGAAATTCTATCTAAAATCGTTTTTTGACGACCTATTGTATTTAAATTGTTCAAAATTCAACGATGCATAATAAAGAATTTGTGATTTCCTTTAGGACTATACTACACAATATTATCTTAACTGAAATATTCCTAATCTTCCACCATATGATTACTGTAAATATGAACTTAACCAAATTAAACAAATCCTTAACACCTACCAAAAACAAAAAAATTCTTCAAGTCTTATCACATACAAAACATGAATATTAACAAAACAAGAATACCACCACAAATGCTTGATGTAATAATATTGGTTTCAGTAATTTTAGACATTCCAGAAGAAGACGTAGAACCGTTAGTAGATGTAGTTTTAGATGTAGAGCTACTAGTAGATGTAGAACTACTAGTGGATGTTGAATTAAAGGGAGAAGTATTACTACTAGAAGAAGAAGGACTAGAAGACGAACTAGAAGAGGAAGTAGTGGAAGGATTGCCAAGAACATCATATGTTTGATATGAAATATCAAAATTAACGGATTGGCTTACAAAAAAATTTCCTATCAAAAGGCACCAATCAGAATTTAAGTCAGATTTTTGCTGAGTACATGATCCAACAAAAGAAGTCGTAGATCCGCAAAGAGGGTCAGCAGTTGGACTACGAGAATTATCTAATAAATACACAAAAAAACCACCCAAATCAACAGGAGTAGTTGAGCTAGAAACGGTGAATGTGGGACCAGAATAAGACATTAAGACAGCATCCAAGATCGAAGCATGTTGAAGATAAGAGTACTCATATCCAAATCCACTCATATCTATAGTGGTAGGTGCTGAATATGTTGATGGGGTTGTGCCGCTATATGTAATGGCTATATATTGAAGTAGCATTAGTAATACTGTAAAATTATATAAAAAATTTTTGCACTCGTTAAATGTAAATGATCAGTAAATACATACATATGGAGCTATACTTTTTCGAAGTAATATCATAGCTTATTTGAGTAGATGATTTAGTTTGATCAGTCGTAAGACATTTAATCCAATAAGTATAGCCAGGAATTGTAACAGAGGTAGCATTAATCTCGTGTACCTAATACCGTATGTACAACATATGTATAATTTTAGAAGATATAATATTTATATTATATGTGATTAGTTTAAAAAAAACAGATAATTTATTTTATATACCTTGAAAATTAAAAGAACTGTTAAAAGAGCAAGATATTTCATTTTATGATTCATAATTGAAACTCTTTCACAAAATATTTTATTTTTGCGAAAAATCTGTGAAATTAAATTGTCGATTACTTATCAGTTATATTTATAATAGTTCGGCAATTACTATATCTTAAATTGTTTTTTTTTTTTACACATAGATTATTTACACAACCTATGGATGCACCGACAAATAAAGGATTGTGATGCGTGCACTGTATATCATTTACATCATAACAATGATTAATTCTGTAATTCAAAGGTTCTAGAAATCTGCTACCTTTTATGATCATTCATTTATCCTCTATAAATATAAATACGCATGACCAATTATTTAAGCAATATTTGGGAATTCTTATAATGCTAGCACTATAAACTGTCTTTTTTTGGGTTCACATAGTAATATAAAAACGATAAAAACGACTATCTCATTTACTTGAGTATTTATGTACGTAGCATAAATCTTATCTGTTATTTTAGCATCACGATAATCTATAATTTTAATAATTTTACTTTGATTATATAACAATTTTATGTGATTTGTACTATTGTCATTAATGTCAGTGTCATTAACGTTAAAGCCTAAGATGTTCTAATTGACTGTTTGCATGTCGACTTCGACGGGCTCGAAATGTCAGTTATGTATTTATTTGTGTGTACGTACGTGGTGTTAGCCTGCATGGGATTGACATGATAGCAGTGAGATTATGACTTAAAATGCGCCCCATTTAATATAGCGATAGGCAGAGTATCCGATTTTATAATAAAAGTCCGCGTAGAAATTAAGGTGCTTCGAACAAAAAAACTAAGGTATTCGATCTAGAGTTTCAGCCGGATCTAATTTGCGTATGTACGTACATACCGGTATGTACAATACATATTCTCCCAACTAGTCATGGCAGTAGTTTTGTTGAAACTTGGGTTACCTTTATTACATGATATTTCATAATTATCACTCCCTTGAATAATTATTCCTTATCCATAGTCATACATACTTCGTAGCCTTGTCCTACTTATCACTTTCTGTCTGTTACTCGTATTATTTATTTAGTTGTATATTTCTTATTAATTATTACTTATTTTATACTTATACTTCATCATATTATATATCCTTTTATACATAGTCTTTATTTATAGCAACATAAGAACAAAATATATGTTGCATCATGACATCAACACGTACGTGAAATAGGAGCATAGGCAGAATCGTTAGATAGGTTATCAATGGATAATGAATGAGATACAAAAAAAAAAAAAAAAAAAAAAACAATCAATGAGATGATTAATAAAAATGATAAAACTGAAATTAGTATCTTACTAACCATGTCGGTTAAAATGCCAATAGACTTTAATTATAATTTTTGCCGGTGCATTGCTGCATTGGTAATGTTGAATTAAATTGTAGAAGAAAATTGCCTCAAATGCTTAGCGTGATGAATATTCTTAAATGTCAAAATTGTATAAAAGCTGTAAGTTTTTCTGAAACGATTTTATAAAATAAAACAAATACAAAGTTATTTAGTAATTTAAAAACCAAACA
>CAJVPU010000784.1:0-15457 GCA_910591775.1 Dentiscutata heterogama | reverse complement strand
AACACTTCTTTTAATAACCAATAAAATAAAAGCTAATTAGACTAGCATAAAACTCTTGTAACGGCTTGAAAAAAGATATACAGTACCAAAACCGACTCCAGGTTAACAACAGCTTTGACGACTCTAGAGTGCAGAAATTTCGACAATGACGACTTCAACACGATTTCGAAAGTGGCCCCAGTGACGGTACCGTAAGAATAAGGGAAAGCCTAACCATATTTATGATTAAAAAAATGCTTTTGATATATTGGGAATGAGCAGATTCGAAAAGAGGTTAAAATTGTATATGTATCTTATCTCCAATTTTTATTATCGTAGATCACTGGTTCTTATGCGGATCACGAATTAAGTTTCTTAATTCAGCCAATCAGGGAACAAACCGATGTAAAAAAAAAATTCATTTTTTTATGAAATTTACGTTAATATCGAAACTTTACCTCTCGGCTAATTCTATCACTAACCCTAACTACTATGTCAAACCTTAAAAGAATTTTATATACAGATTGGTTCGAACAGTTCCGGACAATAGCACTTGGGAAATCAATTATTTGCTGCACAAATATTTTACATACGTGCGTACGTATAGTAATGCAGTAGAAATGTGATGTATCTAAGTTATAACTTGTTATAACTTTTTATTTTAAGTTATGGCATTCGGGTCGGGCGTATTTTTGGAATTGGCCCAAATTAAAAACCCCGAATTAATTAAAATTGGGAATTGCCTGCTACTAAAGAACTTCGCATATCGGCGAATTTGCAGAATTGACCTAAATTAAGGTCCATATATTTTAACAATGCGATTATAAAACTGATCCCAAAATTTCAGCTATTATGCATTCTGCAATTGTTAAATCCAGTGAACCTAATTTAGATCCATTCCGCAAATCCGCCGATATGGTACTTATTTAAACTAAAAAAGTTAGTATAAAAGTTTACTTAAATCAAAAAAAACATTTTAGTTTTCTTATTTATAGTATAATTTTGTATGGATTAATAGGCAACAATATATTTATCTTCTAAACAAAGTTTTAGTTTTGAGATTATATTTTAAATAACTATTTTAATTGCGAGGATTTTTAACTATGATGTAATCAGTAGTGTTCCGGACACCTGTCCATAGACATGTGGACATGGACATTGGACACTCTATAGTCTCCCTATATTTATAGGCAGTCCATGTTCATGTTTTGCTTTTAGCTTTGGCTAACATCGAGCTATTACATTTTATGGAGGAAGGGTGAATGGAATGGTTGTATTTAAAGCCATATAAATAAAGATTAGAATATGATAAGTATGGCCATTTGTGAAATTTCAGCTTCCTGCCTTTTTTATTCGTAGCGAAGGTTTTTAACATAATGGTAAAAGGGTAAGTGCTTGAACAGTTATTATTTTATAATCCATCAATGAAAAATTTTAGGCAATCAGCGCAACACTGTGAAAAACAAGAATGTTTGGATCTCCATTTTTTATCAATTGCAGAATTGGAATGATAAATACTTTTGATCGGCTAAAATCATCAGCTACAACATTCATTGAACTATTATATACAATTGATTAAGAAAAACGATATGTTTATAATTAAATTTGCTTCCCGACCTATTCTGACCAATCGACTAAAGTGTTTGAGAACACCTATTATCTAGTCAATCAAGTCAATTATCAGATGTTTCTTGGATTATGATATACAAGTAATGGTTTAATATTTTTAATTTAATTTTGATGAGTTTAAAAAATATACAGTAAGTTTATTACATATTATTCCAAAAAATGTTATGCAGCATTATTACACAATTGAGTATCATTACAGCAGATTTGTCAAATTTAATTACTTTTTGGTAAGTTTTAGGGCCAAATTTATTATTTATTTTCCAAGTTGAATCCTCCAAAAAAATTATTAGCACTCCGATCTAGGATAACAATGCGTCTTGCCCATTTTCCAACTTTCATAATCCATTTTTCCAACTACTGAACCCATTTTAAATTTTAGTAAAATTTGACAACCCTTTTTAAATTTATCATTACATATTAAAATAATTTTTATTTGTATATATTTTACTACGTATATCATTGTTTAAATCAAAATAATAAGTCTGAGGAAGTCAATTAAATGACTCGCATGAGATAGTCAAATTTTGGGTATTTTACAAATGCGCTGTAATGTTTCGAAAATATTGCATACTCAATTTGAAATATTGTCCCACTTAACCTTAAAGATATTGCCAACGATATTTTGATATTAACTCTGATCAGGTCAGAGGCTATATAATTGGCAAATTTTCAAGACGGCACTTCGTCAAAATTTTCACGGTGTTCACTTGTTTGATGACTGTGCTGCTTGGATATTTTTCTCCTTTTGTATATATAAAATATAGTTGCGACCAACAATATTATACTTATAATGGCAGCAATTGCACCAAAAATTATTCCAAATGGAGGTGGAGACGAAGGTGGAGGTGGAGATGTAGGACAGCTTGAGTTACCAGGTGTGAAAATGGATACCCATTTTAGACATGGCATATCCAATAAATAAATCGACGGATTAATATCAGTCGATTGGCCTTTATCATTAGTAATGTTACCTTTAAGAAAAAAAATAAATAAATATTAATTTTATTTTTTAAACAATAGTAGAAAATAAGAAAATTAACATATTGAGATACCAAAAGCAACTATCATATAATTTTGATACAAATTTGCGGTATGATATGCTAATGGAGGTGGCCTTTGACCTGAATCCATTAGTTCAGAATATTTATAAGGTTCAGATGTAATATTAAGCAATACAAAACTCGGCTTTGCAGTAGTTTGATTTTTTATATAACCTATTAATATATAGATAAATTATTAATATATAGTATAGTATTATATTAAATTAATTTAAAAAATATCAGCTGATAGTTTACTTGAGGTTCCACCTATAATGATAATTGAAGTATTATCTTGTGTTAAGGTCGCTGTGTGACCTGCTCTCGGTTGAATTTGAATTGATGTATACTCTGCATACTGAAAATATATTATAAATAAATTTATGCTATTAAAAAAATATGATATTAACTATATGTAGTTCTTAACAAGCTTACTTTGTATGACCAGATTAAAGAATTTGTATCGAAAATCGCAATCTACAATAGAGTTTATAAATAAATCTTATCCAAATTAAGACTATAAAATGAATAAAAAAAAATTTTTTGTCTATTTTTTTTTGTAAAATTAATAAAAATAACATACTTCTCTCATATCTAATGGCCAAGCATCTTCTCCAGGAGAAGACTGATTAACACCTCCGATATAAAGAATCTGACCATTTGGAAGTAATGTCGCTGTACTATGACTTCGAGGTGAAGGAACATTATCAGCGTTAATTTTATCCCACTTGAGTAAGGTAGTGTCATAAGTATACAAATCATTAAAGCATATAAATTCTTGTGATCCAGTATCAATTTGAGCTCTTCCTCCGAATATATACATCTTTCCATTTTTATCTATTACTGTTGAAGTTGATCTACGTCTAATAGGTGGTGCACTCAGGTTTCAACCAAGTTTGGGCATTTGGACGGTAAATAAAAATACTTTCATTTGTTGTTTTCCAAGTATTGAGTAATTCATTTAGCATTAATGTTTGATTCGAAGTTATTGTTTCGTTATGATCGATTTGATTAAGGAGTGAAAGGTTTTGTTGTACACCACCGAAGATATATATTTCATCTTTGGAGGGACCACCAATTACTGGGATCCTATTGGTGTATTAAATAATATTTGAGTGCATAAAAAAAAAAAGTTTTTGGAAATATTTAAGTATATAATAAATTTTAAAAATTAACCTTTTTCACTTCCATACATCATTTGAGCAGGAGTATCAGAAAGGTCCAAATACCGAGGATTATTTGTAGAGAATGATGATAAAAGATCCAAGTAAAAAACTTGATCAGATAAATTATATCCTCTTATTGAACTCTTTATTGGATTTGTAGATGGTATTATACGAGAACCTCCCATAAAATAAAGCCGACTTTGAAATATTATAGATAAATGACCGGCTCGACCTTCTGGCATGAAGCCATTAATTTTAATAATAGTGAATATCAAAATGAATATAATGATTTTAATCAAGGAATTTACTTTTAAATTCAAAAGAGAATGCATAATTACTGTAATACTATAATCAATGAGTAATAATAAAATAATAAGTTTAAATATTAATTGTTAAACAGATTTATTACAATTTAAATATAAAGAATTATTGAATACTGATACTTGAATGTAACAGGTACGTACCTACGTACGCATACAAAATGTTTGAACGGTACGATATACAAATTGCGTCCTAAAATGTATGTACAGAACCTATGTACGTACGTACGTACAGTACGTACATGTGACAAAATATTTTAAAATATTTTGTCATCCGATTGTGTTATTGCAAATTGAATTCTTTACCAGGGATTAAATATAAATACGAAATTGAAACAACTAGGTAATTGCAATATGAGCTACGATCTACAAAATTTTATCAAAGATAGTAAAATGCTATTGTAGGCGCTCTATTTAGTTAGCTATTCATTATTTTACGATGTAAAATTTTGTAAAGTTGAATAACAGTAATTAGTCCATGTATATTATATTCTCACAAAAGTTACGAACGATACCTAAAATTATATACCAATCACAAACAGATGAACGTAAACAAATTTATAAGACAAACACTTATGAATATAAAAAGAAATTTCTATGTAATGGTATTTTAGTTAAATTATAAGAATGAATTTATTTTAGTGATACTATCAGAAGTATCTTTTATAAACTTGAGTTACTGCCACTATACATACAATTTAAACGATAAAATTAAATGAATTGGTTAATAATTTCTATTTGCATTCATGCATTTTAATTGTCATTTTAATGACGTTTTTAAAGGAAAATTTCAATATAAATTGAGTGTATATATACTTACAATATAAAGAAATGAAAGTCAAATATTAATTGATGCGCTGAAATGTATAAACGATATCACTAATAACAAAATAAAAAAGTAGACCTTTAAACTTGAGTTATAATCCATATCTAATTAATTTGAATACAAGATTAATGTCTCACATCACATAGTAAATATTATTATTTTGTTGTTATTTAGAGACTGAAGTAACAACGTGAACTTCCAGACGAATCAGCTTTTTGACAAAAAAATGTATAAAAGCATAAAATTACAAAATTACTTGTTAAAATAAATAATGTCTTGTGCTTTGTCGTAACTTTTGTAGTGCGTAGCGTTGTGTTTAGATAGTAGGACTTAATGATAGTTTGAGAAACGCGACTCGTGTGATAGAAACCTTCACAGCTAAACTAGCTAATGCACATGTATGACAAGTTATGGCGTACGATTTAACAATATAAATAACAATGTTTATACTCATTTTCTAGAATAAATAAAATAATTAAAATTAATAATTATCTAGAATAAATAAATAATTAAAAAATTGATAATTACTATAAAAGTATTTATAATAAAAAAAAGTTTACCTGCAAAATTTTCTATATGTATCATACAGATCAACAAAAAAAATTAACGTTAGTTTCACAATTCGGCCAATCAGAGACAAGAAACTAAATCACGTTAATATCGAAATTTTGCCTAATAAATCACTTGCGTACTAACAAAAAAAAAAATTTGCAAAATTTTGATATAATTCTTTCCATTGATCCTATCAATAACCCTAACTAGTATGTTAAAATTTAAAAAGAATGTGACATACAGATTGGTTCGAATAATTCCAGCCAATAGAAACTTGGAAAAATTATTAGATTCCATTATTTGTTATACAAATATCGTACGTACTATCATGTGTATATAAGATATAGCAGACAAAGTATTGATTTTTTAGCAATTTAATGAAGAAACCTACTAGAATATAAGTTTATAATTTCTATGTACAAATATTTGGTCAAAATAAATACATGTATACACCGCTTCTATCTTTTAAGCATTTATACAAATTTATCATCTCAACTATGTCCAAGCTAGTAACTTGAATCGGTTTGGCTATAATCGGTTAATCGACCCGAACCGAATAAATTTCAGTTAACCAATTGAGGAATTCTTACAACTGTTTTCATAATTCCTGGGACACCTGATAAAATTTTGCCGCATGATTTTTCGGCCGATCCGATTTTAGACATTGGCATGATCGGTATACAGTACGTATAAAAAATATATTTTTGAATCAGGTCCAATTTTTAATATTGATATACATAATTCTTAATAGTTACGTACATCTTGGTCCGAATTTAAAAATTATCTCCCATATTTTAATTGATATTTAAACATATCAATATCATATTTATGTAATAAATTCTTACTAAAACATGTTCAATAAAATTTTCATAATCAATTCATAATCTTCTTGAATACAACACGATAAAAGACCATTAATACACAATGCACCTTCGTCTTCCTCGAACAAAAAAATGCATTTTTTTAGCACGCATTTCTGAAAAATCCCGCCATAGCGTCGTGATAGCGTTCTTCGCTTCATCTAAAAAAAAAAAACTATCTCACTTGTTTTATACTGAGAGATTTGTAATTCAATAAGGTTTTTTCATTCATAAAGTTTTAAGATATTTTATATCGTTCATGTTGAGGGAACGTGATTTCTTGAAAGCGACGGAAGTTTTTTAATACAGCAATATCATTGAAAATGCACAAATACCCGACTTACAGAGACCTACTAACACCTGAGTGTTTTGCAAATTTTCGAATTGATAGACCTTTTCAATAATTTTCCAGCGAATGTGCTTTGAAAGTATCATACTTTTTGAATTCAACAAGATATGCATAATCTTACTGTATATTAGTCACTTGAGTTTAAATTATGTATATTATATCAAAAAATTTTATTGAATTTATTATGCCGAAATAATAACTTAACCGAATCGGCCGAAAATCATTAGGCTAATTTTTTATCAGGTGTCCCGGAATTATAAAAACGGCTGTAATCGGTTGACCCAGTACAACCGGTTGAGAATTGGGTAACCGTCGGCGGGTCTATATAGTACGAAAATGACGTAAGGAGAGTAAAGAGTCCGAAAAGAAAAATGAATGACATAAAATACGAGCGAGGTTGAGACAAAATTTTGAGCAAAGTTCCAAGAATTTCCGAAGGAAGTAGAGATATTAGTCTTAACCGGTTAGCAACCGGCTGAATGAAATAATTCAGTTCGGTTAACCGATTAAGGAAATTTTTTCGGTTCAAATCACTACTGTATTCTTTATGGTTAAAGCACATGCGTTATGGAATAAATGATTGTTATTGTATGGGTATGTAGTGAATAACCGTGGCCGAAGGTCACGGTTATTCATATACCCATACTATAACTTTATTATTTCACGGTGTCTGACGTACAATCCTGTGCAATAACCAAGATGAAAAAGCACAGGTTGTTACATAAGACCCGTGGAATAAATTAATTGCCCTAATATAAATTTATGATTTAGGTACATACATCTTTCTTTTCATATAACTGGCCAAACAAACCCTGAGTACTTGTAAAAATAGTCAAGAGGCAGAAACCTAGAAATTTAAAATCGGTAAATCGACTGAACATCGCATTTTGAAATCACCAATCATATTTATGCATTTGTTTGTATAACTTCACATGCAATAAAAAGATACTTACTATGCAATAGAATTGTTTAGAATAAGCTGCTAAACCATCACGTTTAATTTTTTTGATTTTTTTTAACATTACTAGAAATTAATACAACATTTCTTTTTTTTTTTACCGTTTATTTTGTCCGTTATTACAGCATTAATAAAGTCTTAGTACTACAAATGCTAAATGACATTTTCTTTTTTAATTAAATTTTGAAGAGAAATCATTTTTGCCTACTACAAAAACAATTTTTCTAATATATTCTAGAATCCCTGTTACGTCAGATGATCAATTGATATCTATGATTACAGCATCGTCATTCTTTCCTGGTTTGTGCACAATGTTGCACAGCTACCTTATATAAATGATTGATCTTGCTATGACTACCTCAAAGCTTTTTCAAATGTCGCAAGTAAGCGCTAAATTACTTGAATGTTTTTCCAATGATTTTGCACAACTTCTCGAAAGTGAACACGATTATAATGTTGTTGTTAAAGTCAAAAAACAACGTTTTAATTTGCATTCATTAGTTTTATATCAACGTTCATCATTCTTTCGTCAAGAATTATCAAAAAGAATAACATTATTGAAATTACGTTACCTAATATTTCCGTTGAAACATTTAAAATTTTAATTAAGTATGTGATTAATCTAATATTATTCTACAGTAATAAAAATTAATTATGTTTAGTATACTAATTAAAAATCCTTTTAGATATATTTACACCGGCATAGTTCTATTAGAAAAGATTGAACCATCGGCCATATTTGATCTTTTAATTCCTTCCAACAAATTAGGACTCGAAGAACTAGTTGAATATGTACAGTCTTATCTTATTAATAATAAGGCGTCTTGGCTTCGATTAAAATTTAGTCAAGTTTATAGCACCATTTTTGAGGTTGACAATTTTAAGGCCTTACAAGCTTTTTGCACTGATATTCTTGTGAAACATCCAAAATTAATTTTTGATTCTGAAGACTTTACTTCTATTCAAGAAAAAGCATTAATTACTCTTTTAAAGCGAGATGATTTGCAAATAGAAGAATCCGATATTTGGAACAAGCTTATTGAATGGGGGAAAGCACAAACTAAAACTTACCTTCTGATTTCAAACAATGGACTGACAAGGATTTCTTAGCCTTAAAGACTTCACTTGACAATTTTATTCCCTTAATTCGATATTTTCAAATGTCTGGGATCTTGTAACGAAAGTTAGACCTTATCGACAAATTATTGGATCAAACTTATGGGATGATATTACATCAAGGATTATGGCTCCTAATGTACCGATCTCTTCAACTATTTTACCTGCTCGTAAAATAATTCCTGTTCAACTTCCTGCTCGTGAAACACTTTTCATTCATGAACCATTTATTATTAATGAAGAACATGCAGCAGAAATTTTATCATCAATTGATCGTAATCTGTCAACATATGATTTTACTAGAATACCTTACAAATTTAAACTACTCCTTAGAGGAAGTAGAGATGGATTTACTTGTGAATCATTTCATAAATTATGCGATAATATACCTGGAACTGTGATCGTTATAAAGGTTAATGGCACAAATGAAATACTTGGTGGATATAATCCGTTAATTTGGTCATCTGAAAAATCACTTAAATGGTCTGCAACGGATGATAGTTTTATTTTTTCATTGAAAACTCCAAATTTATCAAACTCTATCTTTAGTAGAATCATCAATACGTGTAATACAATTGGGTGTAATTTCCAAAGCGGTCCAATTTTTCACCATTTCTATCCAGTTGATTATAGGAAATGGAGGTACAATGAATGTAATAACCATGAAAACCAGCTTAGAAATTCTGGTCAATTTTTAATTGATGAATTTGAAGTGTTTCAAATCAGCTTGTAATCATCAAATTATTTTCTCTAAATTTATTTTGGGACTAAATAAATGTGCTTGTGCTTATAAATTAATTTCCCAGTGCTATTATTTTAACTGTTTTTTTTTTAAAAAAAAATTTGTCTTATTAAATTAAGGTGATGAATTTTAAGCAATTCATTAAAATTGATCCAAAGATTTATTTTATATTAAAAGCCCGTGGATTAACTTATAATATATTAATAGATGTAATGGGAACATTATTGATTTAAAATTGAGCCAAATAATGCATTCTTACTCTTAGGTTCTTATTCACGCTCACTATTTTTTTTACACTAATCTCGGACCTTAATTTAAGCTAAAGAATTAGTTGTTGGCTAATAAAAAAATAAAGTCTTACACCTTTAGCAAAGCAAATTTTATAAGAACAGGGAATAGGTCAGCTGTTACCCACGAAGTCATAGGAAGACATTTATATGATTGGTTAATTTTTGTCGATCTACCCGTGATTGCCGTGATAATTAACCAATCAAAATACATAATTTTTTAAAACGCTTATATCATTTTAATACTAAAAAACGAAGAAAACTTCATTTAAAGAAGCTTACAAACCAATAATCACATACAAAGAATTTATCGTATAAGGTTGAAAACAGATAGAAACGCGCAAAGTGGAATAAATGTAATATTTATTATTAAATCCTCAACTCATTAAAGAGTTAATACGTAAATAAATTATTAGCGAAACTATCTTTGTTCTTTATTATTTTGAAAAAATCAAGTAATTCGATTTTATTTCGCTATTATGATCTTTATTAGAACTACGATACGATCTTTAACAAATATGATTAATAAAAAAATAATACTTATAGACCGTACATATTATTAACCAACCCAAAGTAACTAATGTTTTAACACTATAATATTCAGAATACATAAAACAAGAGCGTTAGTATAAGCTTTTTATTATAATTCATGTTAAATGGTATAACAAAGTTCTTTAGGTTTAGAACTTACACGTAATGTTTCAATCTTCTTTTTTTTTGTTGGCCGTTTCCGGCATTCAGTGCTTACATACTGTTAATATGACTAATACTACAATAAATAGCAAAAATTTTCGCTTCTAAGTGAAATTCTTGGGGTTATGATTATTTTGATTATTTTTGCACAATGAATATAGACGTTCTAACGAAGCGAAAATGGCATTTGCTGTGATTTTTCATTAGTGAAACATTATGTTCTCGAAAAGTACTTTAAAGTGTATAAATAAGTTACCCAGGCAATTGATTTACATCAGCCAATCAGACGAATGTCTTTCTATGAGTGTAATGCAAAGCGACAGGATATCACGTGAACGAAAGAAGAGCAAGCACATGACCTGTCACCTCCATAATGCCGTTACAGGTAATACTAAAAGCATCTGAAAATCAGAAAATGGCGCAATGAAAATCAAAGACAAATAAGGCGCTACAATGGGAATAGCGGGTACGTATATAAGTTAGGTACGACGAATCAACGTCCGCAAGTGCTTGAACAGAAAATTCGCACGACCCACCCAACCCACCCGAGATGAAGACACGTGATTCTATCATTTCCTCACTTGCATTTCTTCGCTTGCATTTTTCACTCACAGCCGGCTTGCTTCGGCAGGCGGAGAATGGCCCCACCAGCTACAATGATCCTACGGCGACTTCCAGTGCAATTACGATTGCTTTTTCGCGGGATGTCTTTGCCGCTCTGGCCAACCCGGTCAGTTGCTTCTCTAGCACATTTCTGCTATTTCAATAAAATTCATCTCCGGCCTAAATTATTTGCCGGCATCAGGGACACGGAAATTGTGTGATTTAGTGTGATTAAACCAAATCGCACTAAATCGCATAATTTTACATCATATTTATATTCTCCGATAAAAAAATTGTGTATTAATTTATTCTCCGATTAAAAAATTTGCTAGTTGAGCGCAGTATTTAAAAAATTGCAAGTTTTTTTTACGAGTAAAATTTGCAAATCGCACTTTTAAATTTTAATCATCAGTTAATCGCATATATTACACATACCGCACGCATAATTTACAAATTCTTATCGCATAAATTCCGTGTCCCTAGCCGGCATAGTCTAAATAAACACAAAATGTCATGTAATGCGAATGTTTTTCGAATTTATTATTTCGCAAAATATCAGACATTAATTCAAATTTTTGCCCCAACCATTCATTTTTCTTTTCGGATGATTTCGGAACTTCTCTCAATTTCTAATCTTAGTTTCATCTAGCATTATGTTATTATTCTCATATTATACTTATATAGTGAACATATTTTTCGAGTATTATGTTCTCAAATTTTTTTCATAGAAAAACATATATAGAATACAGTATCAAATGTTCTCAAATCTAAAAGTATGTTCTCATGAGTACATAGATTTCCAAAAATTGATTGCTAATCAAGGTAGATCGCCAATTATCATCCGATACGTACTGCAATTTTTTTTTTTTTTACTCAAATTAATTGCCAAATGTAGTAAGACATAACAGGTATATTTTAAATTTAAAGCCATGCACTGCCACAAGCTTTATAAAATTTTAACTACGTACAGTACGTACGTACGTACGTACGTACGTATCAGATTAACGTTAATGTATATCAATTCAGAACAGATTTAAATCAATATACTAATTCAGATGGTCTTTGTTTCATTGATAAAGGCTACCCGAAAAGGTACACATAATGACGCTGAGCAAAAGATCAATTTGAACATGTGAACATGCTATCCAATAGTATGCAAGATATTGTACACAGTAAGTTACCTGTAATCATATATTTTGTGCTTCGTACTACGTTCCTGGTATTAATACACCGTACCTGGTACAGTATTAAAAATTTTTACTTCATTTTTTAATAAAACATGAAAACATTACCGAACGAATGCCTTTATGAAATATTTAATAATCTTCGAAATCTTCGAAAATATCATAAATACTTATTTTCATGCCTTCTTGTAAACCGTCTATGGTGTAGAATTATTATACCAATATTATGGAGCGAACTAGATATACACTTTGAAGATAAAAGGCTTGTAAAAATATGCCTATTGGCATTGAATGTTGAGGAACAAGCTTTATTAATCCCTTTTAATCTAACGCTTCCAAAAAATATAAAACCATTATTTGATTATACAAGCTATATTGCATCTGTTGATTATTTTTATTTAAACAAAGGAATTGAAAATTATTTTAATTTAACTTTTGAAAAACGAATAATTGCTGTCAAGTGTTCTTTGGCTCTTATGTTTTTACGATCTAGTGAAAAACTTAAGCAATTAAATTTTGATGGAGCAATTTATAACCAAGCTATATTTGCAGAAAGGCTTTGTAAAAACACATCTATCGTCTCCCTAAAATTATCGTATTGTGATTTTAAAGATAAGACTTTGGATGATGTTCTCAATAAATGTATCAATCTGACTTCATTAATTCTTAGAGGCAATCAACTTGATCTTGCGAGGGTTAAAGCGCTTGCAAAGATTCTTTGTGCAAACAATACAGCCCTAATTTCTCTAGATCTTTATAATAACCAACTTCATTCTGAAGGAGGAAAAATATTGGCGAAAGTCCTCTGCAAAAATACCTCTGTAACTTCATTAAATCTTGGTGATAATAATCTCGGTTGTGAGGGTGCAAAAGCATTAGCAGAAGCCCTTTATATAAATACTACTCTAACTTCCTTAAATCTTTCCTATAATGAAATTCGTTCTGAGGGTGCGAATGCATTAGCAGAGGCTTTATGCAAGAATACAACTTTGACTTCTTTAAATCTTGAAGATAATCAGCTTGATTCTGTAGCAGGGAAGGCATTGGTAGAGTTCCTTTATATAAATACTGCTTTGACTTCTTTGGATATTTCTTCTAATCGTCTTGGTTCCGAGGGTGGAAAAGCGTTAGCAGAGGCTCTATGCATGAATACTACTCTGACTTCTTTAAGACTTCACTCTAATTTTCTTGGTTTTGAGGGTGGAAAGGCGTTAGCAGAAGCTCTATGCAAGAATTCTACACTAACTTTCTTAGATATTCGCTATAATTTTATTGGTTCTGAGGGTGGGAAAGCGTTATCAGAGGCTCTATGCAAGAATACTACACTAACTTTATTATATTTCAATACTAATAACTTTGATCCTGACGTAGAGGAAACATTAGCAGAGTCCATATATAGAAATAATAGTTTGGCTTCTTTGGCAGAAAAGTGTTAACAGAAGCGTTATGTAAGAATTTCTTTGAAACTTGACAATAACTAATTAACTTGATTCTGTGGGTAAGTAAGTATTAGTAAGGTCCTTCATAAAATAGTACACTGTCTTCTACTTTTGTCTCTAATAATTGTACTGTTCCTGAGAAAGGAGTACATTAACGGAACTACTTATAATAACACTATTCTTTATTTTGTTATCCCTATCATGATGTTAAAATTAATCGCTTTATCGCATTATTTTCTACGATATCATATCGGATTGAAAGAAATTTATGATATATAGCATGTTTTATAAATATGTGCTGTAATATTTATTCTTGCATGTAATTATTGGCTAAAGTTGAAGAAAACGGAGTAAGCCTTCGATTTTTACGACATTTTTAGTACTGATAAAAAAAAAAAAAATCTTATAAAATAAAGGTTGGCTTTTTTTTTACATTGCCCTTTCAAATTTTAGACATTATTTATGATCAATTTGCAAACGAAAATACAGTGCCACCGGCGCGACCTGTTGTGCTACTTGTTCCAATTTCGTTATCTGTATTATTTAATATAGAATTTATATATAAAAATTTATTTAAACCTATATAAATTTAATTTTATAAAAAAAAAAGTTATATGTTTATAAATTTTATGTATTATAATTAACTTTTATATGCTATAATTTCTAAGTAAAATTTTTATAAAAATTTTATTTATTAAATTATATAATTTTTATATATTAAATAAAAAATTTCATATAATTTTTATAAGGTAAAAAGGGGTAATTTGACGAATTTGGATATCTCATGGTCTAATGACTAGGGTCTAATGATTTTTATGTCGTTAAATTTGTTTCGATGAGACGAATCGGATGATATAAAGCCCATCCGATTCTGATCACTAGATCACAAGATATCATTCATTATTTGCCAAGTTTACACCGTAAATTCCCTCAAGGTGCAACATATAATCGATGTAATATTATGATCCGATTCGTCTTGATGAGACGAATCGAATAATTCCGGTTCTGATCAATGGATCGCACAAGCTATCATTAATTCGTCAAATTACCCCTACCTCTCTAAAATTTAAACTTTTTGATACAATATATAATCCCACTTAATGTAACTTTAAAAAACGATGGTATATTACTAATTTTATATAAAATAATTCTTAATAATACATAAAGTTTAATACAAAAAAAAATAGAAAAAAAATTTAATATTTAAATAAATAAGTTTTTATTTTAGTTATTTTAACTTCGTCAAATTACCCCTTTCTACCTTTTATCGTAAAATTTAGATAAAAACTTTATATAAATTTTATATATTTAATAATTTTATATATACAATTATATAACCTTCATATACAGCCTCTATATATATAAGCACATTTTCTTTATAAGCATATTTTTTAAAAAATGAACTACTATTGAATATAATAAATTTGACCTCTATAACTGTCATACTTTTCACAATCACACATTTTCATATCCCAAGTGTGTGATTATAGAGAAGTTTGACTGTAAATATAAATGTTATATTCAGTAGTCAAATAAATAAATTGTTAGTATAAAATAAAAGTCATAATTATAGGTAGAGTTGGAATTAGGGTTGGGATTAGGGTAAAATTATTTATATTAAAATTTATTTAAGTTTTATAATACAGTCAAACCTCTCTATAATCACACACTTGGGATATGAAAATGTGTGATTGTAGAGAAGTGTGACAGTTATAGA
>CAJVPU010000783.1:0-15462 GCA_910591775.1 Dentiscutata heterogama | reverse complement strand
TGCTAATTGCTTTATTCCACTCCTCTAATATGACCTCTTTGAGCAGGTCCTCATACCAAGAGGGTTGGATATCTTCTCTTTCTGCATATACTTTTTTTCATCTTCTAGGCATGTTGTTTACTTTGGGATTCCTTTTTGCATATTGTTTTTGAAAGTGATCTTTAACTTCAGCCTGTATTTTTTCCGGGTCTTTAATTAATTCTATATCACCTTCCTCATTCGCTGTTATTACCTTGTCTATTTTTATCTTTTTGTTTGGTTTGTCAAGTAGACTTGCTAGCATCTTCTTTTGGTTTTTAATAATCATATTGTATCTTGTTTCTATATAGCCTCTTATTCTCTCTTCTTCTTTTTGTTTCAAGATGCTGCTGAGTTTAAAGAAGAGTATGTTCTAGTAGGCTCTGATATTGGTTTTTAGGTTTGGTTCTATTTCTTGATCTTGAACCAAATTTAGCAGATCTTTTTCTTCTGCTATTTTCAGACATTTAGATTCGAGGTCTGCTGGGATTTTAATATTCTTGTCTTGCTTTTGCTTTCTTAAGAGTCTTTGCATTTTGCTCAGAACTTTCAAATCTTTGCAGGTGTCTCTTTCTTCTAGACTTTGCTCTGTGTTTTCTATCTTATTTAGTACTATAGCTCTTTTTTTCTTTGGTAAATGCTTGTGTACTACTTTAATAATTGCCTTTTTTAATATTTCCCAGAAGGCATCTAAATTGTCTTTGCGGATTACTTTCTCTTTTGTTTCAATTTCTTTGTCTATTGCTACTCTGAAACTTGGCCAATTCTCTTCAGTTGTGTTTTTGATATCGAAGTTAACTCTTTTTTGTTTTCTTCAGAGCTTTAATATTTGTTTTTGTGTGGCTTTTTCTTTGATATTAGTTGTAATCTTAGTAACTACTATATCGTGATCATTATTTGTAATGCATGATATATCAATAATATTGCTTTGGTAGGCTTTGCTGCTCTATGAGTTACTTAGCCAAATATGGTCTATTCTAGATACCGTATTATTTCTTTTCTATGTAAATTCCATTACATATAAATTGAGATGTCTAAATGCATCTTAAAAATTGTTCTCTGTAAGTAACTCAATTATCTTTGCCTCATTTTTAGCTCCAGCTCTGCCTTTTCCTTTTCTATCTTTTTCTGCATTTGCCACTTGATTGAAGTCTCCTAGTACTATGCGGTATCTTGGTTTTCTTTTATGCTACTCTCTTATTGTTCTTTTCAAAATACTTGTGATTTCTTCCTCTACTTTGGTGTTATTTGTGGCTTGGTATAACACTATAACTTCTAGATCGAATTGTTTAAATATAAGCAGCATTTCTAATATATATGGGCTGCTTCTGCTAGTCTTTGCTATATACTTTGCCCATTTTTCCCCAATTATCACCCCCTACTCCAGAGTCTTTGCTTTGTTTTCCTCTGTGTTGGACCAGAAGGATTGGAAGTTCTTGAACTTTTTGGCTATGTATCTCCCTTCTTTTTCTGTTATATTTGTTTTACTGAGCCTAATTATATCAACCTTATTTTCTTCTATATAATCTATTAAGAGGTCTAATTTTGTTAAATTTGTTTTGATTCTATTTATATTATGTGTTCCAATTACTAGCATCTCTAGATTGTTTTGACTCTTTTTTGCATTTGTGCTATTGCCAGATTGCAGTATCTTCTTTATTAGTTGCATGCCCTTGGCACTTGTTAGAAGCGATTGGGGATTGGACCCCTGTTATCTTTCTTTAATAACTATGAGCCTTTGTAAAATCTTTTCTATAAAGTCTGTTTGTGTTCTAAATCTTGTAATGTTAGGTTGTGTTGGTTGTACTGCTAGGATTGAGAAGACTTTTTCTTTCTCTTTTTTAATTTCTTTTTTCCCTTCTTGACAAGGTGGCTGTGTTTTTATATTTTCTTTGTTAGACTTATATCTAGCTATTAGTGAGATTGCTTCCTCTAGAGGCTTCCTTTTTAGGCATGGTTTGGTTGCTAGTTTGTTGGCATCTTCTGGTTCTCTACTCTCTGTACATGCTTATTCTAGTGATACAAATCGAAAATCGAAAAATCAATTAGTTGTTAACTAATCAATAAATTGATTGGAAAATTTTGAAAAAAACAACTAATCGATTAAAAAATTTTGTCAACTTATAATAAAATAATCGATTAAAATCGATAAATTGATTAGTTGACAACTAATCGATTGAAAATTTTTGAATTAGTCAACTAATCGATTGGAAAATTTTTGATGATTTGGAACACTAGCTCATTCTAGCCTGTTATTGTAGTAGTATATTGCTTCTTCTTGGGCCTTATTTTTGTCACTCTCTAATTCAAAGTATACTATTACTACCTCATATTGGTTCTTGTTGCAGTTGGATGAAATGTATATTGCTTTTGCCCTAATATTCTTAAGCTGCCTAAGTAGTGCCATTTCTATTGCTGTTTTGGAAATCTTCTTTGCAGTTAGCTTGTACTGGCTTCTTTCTACTAGAGTATTTTTATCAAATATTTCTTGTTTAGCTCTAATCATTTTGCCTTCTTTGAAGTATATTGCCCAGGCTTCTTTCAGTGCAGTAGTTTTCTTGCTGTCTTTAGTTTTGATTTCTACTAATGCTGCCTTAGTTTTGCCATTTGCCATGAAGCCCTTAACTGTTGCTCTGCTATAGTAGCCCAGACACTTTGAAGAAGGCAAAATGATTAGAGCTACATAAGAAATATTTGACAAAAATACTCTAGTAGAAAGAAGCCAGTACAAGCTAACTACAAAGGAGATTCTCAAAACAGCAATAGAAATGACACTACTTAAGCAGCTCAAGAATATTAGGGCAAAAGTAGTATACATTTCATCCAATCGTAACAAAAACCAATATAAGGTAGCAACAGTATACTTTAAATCAGAGAGTGACAAAAATAAGGCCCAAGAAGAAGCAATATACTACTATAATAACAGGCTAAAATAGGCATGCACAGAGAGCAAAGAACCAGAAAATGCCAACAAACTAGCAACCAAACCATGCCTAAAAGGAAGCTTCTAAAAGAAGCAACCCTACTAATAGCCAGATATAAGTCTAACAAAGAAAATATAAAGACATAGCTACCTTGTCAAGAAAAGAAAAAAGAAATCAAAAAAGGGAAAGGAAAAGTCTCCCCAATCCCAGCAGTACAACCTAGTGTTCCAAATCAGGCCAAAAAATACAATCGATTAATCAGATAAATTTTTTTTAAACAATCGATTGAAAATCGATTATACAACTAATCGATTGATCGGCTAATCAATTAAATCGATTAATCGATTAATCGATTGTATTGACTAATCGAACTAGTAAACGTTTAACAAGTTCTAAAATGATACTAATCATGTATTAGCAGTCAGGTATTTAATTAGATATCGTCCTCTCAATATAAGTGACAATCGAATTCTTTAAATTTTCACTACCGATAATTGTGTTGCTTTACGAGAATAAATATATTAAGACTAACTAATCGATTAATCAACTAATCGACCAATCGACTAGTTAGTTAATCGATTAATCGATTAATCGGGCTAATCGATTAATCGCATGTTTGTAAAAGTCAATCGATTAATCGTTGACTCGATTAACTAATCGATTAATCAATTTTCGATTTGGAACACTAGTACAACCAACACAACCCAACGCTACAAGATCCAGAACACAAGCAGACCTTATAGAAAAGATTCTACAAAGGCTCATAGTTATTGAAGAAAGACAACAGGGGGGTTCAATCTCCAATCGCTCCTAACAAGCACTAAGGGTACGCAACTAATAAAAAAGGTGCTGCAACCTGGCAGCAGCACAAATACAAAAAAGAGTCAGGACAATCTAGAGATGCTAGTAATTGAAACATATAATATAAACAGAATCAAAACAAATTTAACAAAATTAGACTTCTTGATAGATTATATAGAAGAAAATAAGATTGATATAATTGGGCTCAGTAAAACAAATATAACAGAAAAAGAAGAGAGATATGTAGGCAAAAGTTCAAGAATTTCCAATCCTTCTGGTTCAACACAGAGGAAAACAAAAGCAAAGGCTCCAGAGTAGGGGTGATAATTAGAGAAAAATAGGCAAAGCATGTGGCAAAGATTAGCAAAAGCAGCCCATATATATTAGAAATGCTGCTTATATTTAAACAATTCGATCTAGAAGTTATAGTGTTATACCAAGCCTTAAACAATACCAGAGTAGAGGAAGAAATCACAAGTATTCTGAAAAGAACAATAAGAGAGCAGCATAAAAGAAAATCAAGACACTGCATTGTATTAGAAGACTTCAATCAAGTGGCAGATACAGAAAAAGATAGAAAAGGAAAAGGCAGAGCCGGAGCTAAAAATGAGGCAAAGATAATTGAGTTACTTACAGAAAACAATTTTCAAAATGCATTTAGACATCTCAATCCATATGCAACGGAATTTACATGGAAAAGAAATAATGCAGTATCCAGAATAGACCATATTTGGCTAAGTAACTCATGGAGCAACAAAGCCTACCAAAGCAATATTATTGATATGTCATGCATTACAAATAGTGATCACAATATAGTAGTTACTAAGATCACAACTAATATCAAAGAAAAAGCCACACAAGCACAAATATTAAAACTCCAAAAAAGAATTAACTTCGATATTGAAAACACAACTAAAAAGAATTGGCAAAGTTTTAGAGTAGCACTGGACAAAGAAATTGAAACAAAAGAGAAAACAATCTGCAAAGACAACTTAGATGCCTTTTGGAAAATATTAGAAAAGGCAATTATTAAGGTAGCATACAAGCATTTACCAAAGAAGAAAAGAGCTATAGCACTAAATAAGGTAGAAGACACAGAGCAAAGTCTGAAAGAAAGAGATACCCGCAAAGATTTGAAAGTTCTGGGCAAAATGCAAAGACTCTTAAGAAAGCAAAAGCAAGACAAAAACATTGAAATCCCAGCAGACCTTGAATCTAAATGTCTGAAAATAGCAGAAGAAAGGGATCTGCTAAATTTAGTTCAAGGTCAAGAAATGGAACCAGACCTAGAAGCCAATATCAGAGCCTATTGGAATACACTCTTTATTAAGCTCAGCAGCATCTTGAAACAAAAAGAAGAAGAGAGAATAAGAGGCTATATAGAAACAAAATATGATATGATTATTAAAAACCAAAAGAAGATGCTAGCAAGCCTACTTGACAGACTATACAAAAAGATAAAAATAGACAAGGTAATAACAGCAAATGAGGAAGATGATATAGAATTAATTAAAGACCCAGAAGAGATACGGGCTGAAGTCAAAGATCACTTCCAAAAACAATACAACATGCCTAGAAAATGGAAAAAAGTATATGCAGAAAGAGAAGATATCCAACCCTCTTGGTACAAGGACCTGCTCAAAGAGATCACATTAGAGGAGTGGGATAAGACAATTAGCAACACCAAGAACAACTCTGCACCAGAGATCTTGGGTATAAGTTATCTGATCCTCAAGCAGGCAGAGATCAAATCTAGAAGAGTTTTTGCAAAACTGGCATCAGAATGCATTAAAAAGGCAAAATACCCAAAAAGTAGAAAGCAGAAATGCTATATTCTATCCCAAAAAGTGAGGAATGGAATTATAATCTGAACAATATCAGACCAATTGTGCTTATCGAGGTCTTTAGAAAATGCACAGTCCAGGTCTTTACAATAAGGCTTAGCAACATACTCAAAGAAAGAAATATCCTAAGAGGGTACAACTTCATGGGTCTTCCAGGAGAGGGAACAGCCACACCGATACACATAATGAATAACATAATTGAAGATACAAAAGAAAATAATAATGAACTATGAGTAGTCTTTTAAGATATCCAGAAAGCATTTGACTCTGTAAGTATAGAAATGCTAAAACTTGCACTAAAAAGGCTCAAAATCCCAGAAGCAATTACAGAATTTATAACACAACTATTTGAAAAAAGAGAAATTGAGGTAATCACCAGTGCAGGTAATACAGAAAGATTCCAGGCTCTAGACAGAATTGACCAAGGAGAAGTAATATCTCCCTTGGTCTGGAGAATATTCTATAACCCCTTGCTTGTGGCTATACAAGAAACCAAGAACCTAGGGTACGAAATAAAAATAGGCTGGCTAACAGATATTCTAGAGTTAAAATTTAAAAAAATTATGTGGAAACAAGCAGCTATCGCATATGCAGATAATACCATATAGCTGGCCAAATCTAAAAAAGAAATAGAAGAGATTTTTAGAATAGCAGAAAAATTCTTTAATATCAATGATATTAAAATTAATGGTAACAAATTTGAGCTCATCGTATTCAGAAAGAAAAAGAAAATAATAATACCAAAGAAAATGCTGTAAATAAAAATCACAGGGGTTAAAATAAAAGCCAAAGAAAATACAGAAATAGCAAGATACCTTGATATATGAATATCAGAAAAGTATGAAAAAGAATATAGCATCGAAATAGCAGTAAAAAAAGTCTTACAAGTCACAAAAGCTATTAGGAAAAAGAAGATAACACTAGGTCAACTCATATACATAAACAACAAAGTACTTATACCAAGATTAGAATACCGCCTCCAATGCTACCTACTGTTATAAAGCATCTGCAAAAGAATACAACGACCTATGCTCATGCTTATCAAAAGCAAAGCAAACCTAGCAACAACAACAATAGATGGAGCTCTAATGCATAGGAACTTGACAGGAGTGAGATCTCTATGGCAAAGCCAGGTCACTTACTATGTTATAGAGTTGGTACTATGCTTAAATGACAGAGATGCAGTAGGTAAACCAACATAGATGAGGCTTAGACAAAGCCAGCTCATCTGCAAAAGCACTAAAAGCATCTTAGAACTAGATAAAGAAAGATTAAACAAACATAAAATAAAGCTCAATCTAGCATTCAATGTTATCAAAGCCACAAAAAAATTAGAACTAAATCTGAGAAGCAGAAAAATGTCAGAAGAGCTCACACTGATCTTGGAGAGAATGGAAATTGCTAACCTCCTAAAAGACCAACCTTTACAAGCATTTTGCAACAATCAAAATCTACATGTGTACACAGTAGAGCAACTACTCAATATACAAGGCTCTAAAATGCTTACGTAAAAGCAAGTTAAGAAGATAAGAGGCCTTAGTTGTCAAGGCAAGAAGGCATCCTAGTAAAGTGAGTGCTCTGAAAAAAACAATACTTCAAAATGCAAATAGCAATAACAAAGCAGTCAAAGCAGATTTTTGAAAGAAAAAAACAAACTTTTCTATAATAAAAGCAAAGTTAGACTAGGTATCTCTAGACAAAAGAAAAAAAGAGTAGATACTCAGTAGTCCAAACAGTGCAATGCAAGATTACTACATTGCTAGAGTGATAAACAAAGAAAAAAATAACCAAAGACTTATGCTTCAGCACTAGAACAGAACTAGTAATAGGACAAGTTGCTTCGAGATATTACAAAAATGCCAGGGCTACGACCTCATGACAAACTCAAGCTCAGAAGAATACATTATAACTAAAAGCTACAGAAACACAAAAAGAGCACTTAGCAAAAACATGATAATAAAAATGAAAGACGTACAAGAAAAAAGCATTTATAAACTAGAAACTGAGTTAATACACCTAACCCTAATCAAAGAGAAAATAGACAATATAGAAGTTATACAAACTATGTACTCTGAGCCAATAATTCAAATAGAGCTAGTTGAAGAAGAATATATCAAGTTGAGCTTCCAAAGTATAGAGATTCAAAACCAACTCATGAACATAGTCAAGAAAACAAGAGAGGGAAAAAGACTAGAAGTTTTTACAGATAGGTTATTAGCGAGAAACGAAAAAGATGGGAAAAAGGTATA
Organism: Dentiscutata heterogama; assembly: GCA_910591775.1. Classification (NCBI taxonomy): domain Eukaryota; kingdom Fungi; phylum Glomeromycota; class Glomeromycetes; order Diversisporales; family Gigasporaceae; genus Dentiscutata; species Dentiscutata heterogama. The sequence goes on along the minus strand of CAJVPU010000783.1, from coordinate 7,626 downwards.
TATAGGAATAAGATGGATAATTTCAAGGTTAGATGAGAAGCAAACCAATATAGAATTTAGTAGTAAAATAAGTGACTGGCCCTCCTCGACTTACGCAGAACTTGGTGCAATCTGGACAGCCTTGGCAGTAGCCCCCAAAGATGTAGAAATTCATATATTTACAGATAGTCTCTGTGCAATAAAAGTAATAGAAAAGGCAAAAGCTATAGCAAAGCCCAGAGAGGAACTAAAACTTAGAAATAGAAGCCTAGTAAACCAAATTATTAATTGCTGCCGAAAAAAAAATCTAGAATTAAAGCTACACAAAATCAAAGGGCATAGTAGAATTAAGCATAATGAGCAAAGTGACCATCTCACAAAAAGAGAAGCACAAACCCACTACATAATAAAAGCCAAACCGGACAGGGGTATTTAAAGTTACACATACCCCTACTGGAAAGATCATGTGATCGATAAACCACTCAGAGAATTCATAGACATAATAACAAACATGTATCTAGACATTGAATGGGTATTATTTAGCAGAATGAAGGAATTAACCCAGCTAGGAGAAGATAACAGAAAGAAGACAAATGATAGCTGGAACGAAGCATAGTCGAACATCCAGGAAATTAAAGGCTTCTGGTGTAATAATATGAAAAAAAGCAAAGAATGGGTTTTTTGTATCAAGTGTATCAACAAGATTCTGCCCACTAAGAACCACCTCATCAAAAGACATCCAGACCTATATCAGGATAGCACCTGCGTAGCATGCCTCAGAGAAAGCAAAATGCAAGATTACCTAGCAACATGTAAAATCTACAAAAATATCTGAAGAAATATAAAGATGGAAATCATTGATAAAATAATAAAAAAGGTAGAAAAAGAAAAGGACATTAAATCATGGTGCAAACAAATATGGCATGAGGCTATCTTTAGTGAACAAGAAAATGAAAGAAAGAAAATTCGAGAAAAAATAATTAGAGGTATAATAATGGAAGAAACAAATAACCAAATATCAGCCTGGCTTTGTGAGAAAGAAAAAACTTGGAAAAAAATTAGGCTTCTGTTATTAAGGTCCTTCTGAAAAGCCTTTTATAAGCGAATCTGGTGCTTTAGATGTGAAGTAATCAATGAAAGGGAAACTTGGAGGCAAATCTTCCCACAGCAGAAGAGAACCAAAATAAATGAAGAGGATAGTATGAAAAGAAGGAAAACAAATAGAAGAAATAAAGAAAAAAAAAGAGAAGAAGAAAATATGCAACAAGAAAGTGAAAGAGAAGCAGTAGAAAAGACTAAAGAAAATGAGTCCGGGAAAAAATTAACAATCATAGAGACCGCAAATAACCTATTAAATAGCTTTGTCACACACTATATCAAGCCAGCATGGTCCTCTCTATTTAAACCAATGCTCTCTCAGAAAAACACAAGATAAACATGATCCTGATAAGGCTGGTGGCTTCTATCCAAAGACTCATAGCTTTCTTTTTGGTAAGGTTAAGAAGCTTGTGAAGAGGTAAAAAGCTGTAACAGCAAATTGCACCTGGGCTTATAGTAAAGTTGAGTGAGTTTTTATTAGTAATAAGAGATTTGACAATATACAAATAGTATAGAGTTAAATTAGAGTATATAATAATATATTTCTTAGATAATAAAGGCAGAATTGCCAAAAAAAAAAATAGATTATATTTGAATAGATCTCAATCTCAAATCTGTAGTATGTGATAGTAATATAAAAGATATGGAACTCTGTACAAGAAGCAACCATCAGCTTATATAAACAGATATATTCACCCAGCTACTATTAGGGACCCAAGCACAAAAAGTAAAGAAAGAAACTACTCTTGTCAAAAAAAATGTCTTCTTATATAACAAAGCAATATTAGAAAACTAAAACAACTACAAAAACCTGATAAAAGCATATATAAAAGAAGACAGTAATAAAAAAAGAAAAGACTCTAAACAAACTTGTATAGATATAGTAGAAAATAGAATCAATAGCCAATAGGAGAAACTAGAAAGCTGGATTAATAAGACAAGAAGTAAAACACTCCCTTATAAAGTTGTCCAAGACACAACAGAAAAAAAAAAAAGCTCATAAGTTGAAATCCAAGATATAAGTGAATTAAAGAACTTTGTAAAATAGGCAAAAGGGCCCAACAAGATTTAAGCAAGCCAATAGAAGAGATGATAGAAGCCAAAATTAACAGTACAATTAAAAAAGCAAATGCTTATAATAATATACAAGTTCCTAAAATTTAGAAAAAGTGGTCTAAAACATGGTTAAAAGAAGCCAAAAGCTAGATCAAGATTATCAAAAATAAGATAATTGCGGTCTCTATAATTGTTAATTTTTTCCTGAAATCATTTTCTTTAGTCTTTTCTACTGCTTCTCTTTCACTTTCTTGATGCACATTTTCTTCCTCTCTTTTTTTTTCTTTATTTCTTTTATTTGTTTTTCTTCTTTTCATACTCCCCTCTTCATTTACTCTGGTTCTCTTTTGCTGTGGAAAAATTTGACTCTGAGTTTCCCATTTGTTGATTACATCACAACTAAAGCATTAGATTTGCTTATAAAAGGCTTTCCAGAAGGACCTTAATAACAGAAACCTAATTTTTTTCTGAGTTTTCTCTTTCTCACAGAGCCAGGCTAATATTTGGTTATTTATTTCTTTCATTATTATACCTCTAATTATTTTTTCTTGGATTTTTTTTCTTTCGTCTTCTTGTTTACTAAAGATAGCCTCATGCCATGTTTGTTTGTACTATGATTTAATGTTCTTTTCTTTTTCTACCTTTTTTATTACTTTATCAATGATTTCTACCTCTACATTTCTCCAAATATTTTTGTAGATTTCGCATGTTGCTAGGTGATCTTGCATTTCGCTTTCTCTGAGGCATGCTATGCAGATGCTATCCTGGTATAGGTCTGGATGTCTTTTGGTGAGGTGGTCCTTAGTGGGCAAAATCTTGTTGATACACTTGATACAGAAAACTCATTTTTTGCTTTTTTTCATATTATTACACCAGAAGCCTTTAATTTCCTGGATATTCAAATATAATCTATATGTAAGCTATATTTTTTATTTAACTATACATGTTTGTTACTATTAGGGTTAATCATTCTAAATATGTCTGCAAAACCAATTCTTTTTAGCCATTTTGTAAGTAGACAGTTTTTAATTTTGTTTGTATTGCAGCCTTTTACGTTTAGTGTGAAGTTGTTATCACTGCTATTTTCTTTTGTATTTAGATCTTCACTAATAATATTTCATGTTCTTTAATCTTTTTTATATACATCTAGTGCAACTTTTTGTTGAATTTTCTTTTGTACTTCTGATTTATTTAGTGGTATATATACTACCCATATTATAATTGTAACTCTTTTGAAAGCTAGCCTGGGCCTTGAGAGAGTATGTGTTTGAGGTAACTACTTCTACTATATGCTTTGCCCAGTTTTTTTTAACTAATAGTACAACTTCTAAGTCTTTTTTTTTTTTAATATGTTTTTTTATTGCAAATACTTTGTACCTCTTAAGATTTAGCTTGTTATATTGAAACACTTTATTATATATATTAGTTTCTATAATTTTTATAATATCTAGATTGTTTCTTATACTTGAATCAATTAATTCTTGTAATTTTGTATAATTGTTTTTAATTCCATTATATTATGAAATCTTATTTTAAGAAAGTCTATATTGATTTTGTCAAGTGTTTTTTGTGTTTAAAAAAATAATAATTTTTCTCCTTGTGTATTTAGTTTAACTAGGGCACCTGTTAGAAGCTAAATTGTAAGTTCTCTGTGTTTTTATTTTTAATTTATTCTAGTCTTGCTAGGATGCTTTGAAGCCATTCCTTATAAATTACTGTTTTTGCCTGGTTATGCCTATTTTCTTCAGATAGTATACTAGTTTTGCTTCTTTTGTTTTTGCTAGTGTGTGATTAGCTGTTTTATATTTGTACTCATTTATTGCTTTTGAGTTGTTTAAGCAGCTTTTTACTAGTTAAACTATATGAGTGCTCTTTTGAAGCTATGTTTACAGAGTTTTTTTCTTTTGTTTCTTTATTCTCTTTGTCTTTAAATACTGTTGCCTATTCTAGCCTAGTATTATAGTAGTCTGCTATGGATGTTAGAGTGTTCTCTTAGTCTGTTTTGGATTTGAAGTATACTGATGTTTTTTTTCTTGTATTGCTGTTACTGTTTTTAGTGATATAGACAGCCTTGGTTTTGAGCCCTCTAAATTGTTTTAACAGAGCTATTTCTGTTGCTGACTTGAGCACATTTCTTATTATTGTTTTAAATTTACTTCTGTTTTCTAATATGCTTATATCAAAGGCTCTAGGAGTTGTTCTTAGTAGTTTTCCTTCTTCAAAATACACTGCTCAACTTTTTTTTAGTGTATTGAATCTTGCATTGTTTACTGCTTTTATCTCTATATATGCTGCTTTGGCTTTGTCTACTAGCTGTATTTTTAAAATATTTGCTTTACTATAGAAGAACAAGTATTTTTTAATTCTTTTGGCTATGTATTTGTTGGGATATCCTATATAGTAAAGTTATATATTAATTTTGCTTTGTTCTTTTTTTTAAAGATATGCTACTAGATTATGCAGAGCCTAGTCTGAGTTGTAAATATTACCTTTTCTAGTTTTGTTTCTTTTGTTATTGTCGACTAGCTTGTTATTTGGTATATTTATTTTTTGCTTTACTGTTTTGGTTAGGTTTCTATCTTGGTTTACATCCTTATTTTCAGTACCTTTTATTGCTATTTGCATTATTTTAGATTGTTTTATCTCATTGTTTTGAGTTAAGCTCTTTTCTATCTCACTGATTATTGGTTTTTCTATTATATTATACTCTTCTATTGCTAGCTACATTAGTGCTTAGTACAATTAAACAAAAATTTGACAATTAAATACTTGTGATTAAGTTAGATATCGAATTATCACAGATTAACTAATAGTATATATTTAGTATTAGCTTTTGTTAATTTGCAATCATTTGATATCTGATTTAAGCATAAGTATTAACAAGTATTTGACTGTCAAATTTTTGTTTAATTGTGCCAAGCACTAATCTAATCTCTGCACAGGCTTACCGAAAAATTAATTGCAATTAATTTTTGTTATACGTCATACAATTAAAATCAATTAAAATTATCATGAAATTAATTGAAACCCAAATAGTGACGAAATAATTGCAATTAATTGCAATTAAATTCAATTTTTTTTCACTATACTACATAGATCGCTGCATATGGTTCCTGACGTGACCAATATTTAAATAGCGAAAATTAAAAATCACATACATTTTTACAATCTGGTAAAAATCGTAATTAATTAACTCATTGTAACTGCACCATCAATTAGTTAATTGAGTTCAAAATATTGCTTTCACAATCAATTATTCGGTAGGTTGTCTCCGCATGATCATATTCATATTATTAATTTTTTCACATTCATATTGTATCATATAATAGGGCGTTCAACATCAGTATAGTTACAAACATAATGCAAATCTATGAAAGTTAATAGTAAAATATAAAATTCAGACTGCAATAATTCTTGAGCTAGGTCCACACAGATAATATTATATTTTCTGGTTCATTTTAATGTGCTCTTTAAAGTAATAACGCTTCTTTTTTATGTTTATAAATAAATAAATAAAAATTAATAATAAAAATCGAATAATTTGTAAGGAAACAAAAAAAATGTATGTTGTCACTTTAAAGAGCACGTTAAAATGAACCTAATAAATATAATTTTATTTGTGTGAGTTTTCTAGTTTAGGAGTTATTGTAGTTGAATTTTTGTTTTTACTATTACTATTGATCTATAAAGCACTAAAACCAGGAATGGACGCAATAGTAGATTATATTAAAGTTTTGAATTTAAAATTCTAAATGCTTATTATAATAATATTACACACCGGTCTGACTTTAATTTTCATATATGCATATATAGCTGTCATCTTAATTACTATACTATAATTAATTTTATATAAATATTGAATGCAATAAAATCCATAAACTGCATATATTAGAATATCTAGATCCACGGAAATATTCTTATCTGAAGCCAACCATCCACTTTATAATCTATTTCAGCCGTGAAGCCTAATCACAACGTCCCTGCACTGCTATCACAGCCGTGGAACCTAATCACCAAACATAAGATCCTTGCACTATTACTGTAGCCACGGAGTCTAATTACTGTATGAGGTTCTTGCACTGCAAAACCTGATCATCAAAATGAGGTTCTTGCACTACTACTATAGCCACAGAGCCTAATTACAACATGAGAATCTTGTACTGTTATCGCAGCCGTGGAGCCTAATAATTAACTTGAGGCCCTTGCACTACTACTGTAGCTGTGAAGCCTGATTACAACATGAGGTCCTTGTACTGCTGTCGCAGCCGCAGAGTTTGATCATCAACATGAGGTCCTTGCACTGCTACTGCAGATGCAGAGCCTAATTACAACATGAGTCCTTGTACTGCTATTGCTGTGCTACCTAATCATATATAAAGTCCTCACACTATCATCAAATATGAGGTCCTTTCACTGCTATTGTAGCGCAATATGATTTTCTTGCACTGCTATTGCAGCCACGGAGCCTAATCTCTAAACACAAGGCTCTTGCACTGTTATTGAAGCCATGAAACCTAACATCAAACATGGTCTTGCACTACTATTGTAGCTGCGATGCCTAATCGCCAACATGAGGTCCTTGCACTACTATTACAGCCATAGAATTCAATTGCCAAACATTAGACCTTTACTTTTGAAGCTATAGAACCTAATCACTAACACAAAAACCTTGCATTGCTATTATAGATGTGACGCCTAATAATCATATATATAATCTTTGCGCCTTCTTAATTTATGAGTCACCAAGCTAGGCAGGATGATAAAACCAGTCTTCACTACAAGACAAGTGATAGCGAAAAAGAAAGATAACTTTCTACTAACTGAAGGTATCATAGTAATTCATATTTTCAATAATCATATGTTATCGCAGGAAATACCTGCAAAGTTATCTGATTTCGCTATAATGATCACCCTGTCACTTTGTTGACAGACTTTATATTTATAGCAGGCAGTAAGAAACAACTAGTTGATATTATTATTACTAGTACGTTATAATGAGATCTATCTGACTGTTATTAGATAATCTCGTAATTTAATTACTATGTGCTTTTATTGGTTGAATTTTCTATTTGAAGCAATCCACTATTGGCTAATTTTTTTTAAAAAAAAATTGAGGTTTTCAATTTTTTGACCCGGCCAGATTATAAAAACCAAGAAATTAATTAATTTTACATGGCCTAAATATGATTTATATATGCTATATTTCTATGAAAAAATATATAAAGAAGTTAATAAAAATAGATCAAATTTATTAGATAAATTTGTTCATTTTTACTAACTCTTTCCTATATACTGAAATTATCTTGAATTATATTAATTTTTTTTTATATAAAATCTGTATGAAATTTTATATTCAAATATGCAGAATTGGAGATAAATTTCATATCACTTGATACAGAATTTTATATAAAAACTTTTATTAATAATTTAAGGGGCAGACCGTGGTTAAAGTCAAGCTACGTATTAAGTTTCATGGTGTATGATACAACAAGG